>QKQZ01020798.1:0-12842 GCA_003595255.1 Solenopsis fugax
GGTGCAAATAGACACGATATTTTGGACACGGTTCCATTAGACACCGTTCAGTTGCGCACCGTAAACTTGCACACAGTTCAGTTGCGCACCGCTCACTTGCACACCGCTCAGTTGCGCACCGCTCACTTGCTCGGTAGGGGACCTCACTGCCGTAGGCCCACTTTCTTGCACCCCCCGTGTGTGTGTGTGTGTGCGGTGCGCTTCTTTTCGTGTCTAATTGAACGGTGTGCAAGTGAGCGGTGCGCAAGTGAGCGGTGTGCAAGTGATCGGTGCACAACTGAACTGTGCGTGTACAGTTTTATGCCGTAAAAATAATTAATGCCAATGCGATCGTTAGTTTTTATGCAAAATTTTCCAAAATCGTTTCTTTATTATAACTTCTTTTGTTATCGCTACATAAATGTAATACTTTGGCACAATGTTAGCACAATTTAACACAATTTAGTACAACTTTGTAAGTTAAGAAATTCGAAAAATGAAGGATTAAAAATCGTATTTTTATTTTTTTAACGTATTTTTTACATTTCTGTTTTAATATTCGGGCACAATGTGGCACAAACCTAGCACAATTCAACACAACTGTCAGAATTCGTTAATTGTAAATGTGAAGGGCTAACTTCTTTCAGGCAAGTAAGGATGATTCGTTGATTATGAAAATCTAGCTTTTCATCATTAAACCTTAACTACACCGTATTGTTTCCCTATTACTTTTATATCAAATAATATATTATTCTAATATTATAATTTATAATACATAAAGAACATATAATTAATTTCAATTTATTTATTAATATTTATTTTTGTTAAAAATTAAAATCTTAAGAATTATAATTACATAGCTGTTATTTTGTTGAATTGTTAATTATAAAATTTATAAGCAAAATGTTTTATTACATATTGTGTACAAATTTCAAAAATTTATAAAGAAGTGATTTGATAATATATTATATAATCAAAAGTTGAGTTAATAAAACGGCTTTGCAACTATAATTTTTAAGATTTTGTTTTTTATGTACATTAAATGGTTTATTAAAAAAAGAATAAAATATATATTTTTAATATAACTGTGAAATAAACCGACTTTCCGTGCGCAGAGTTAACTCTGCCGGTGCGACGCAGCGGAAATGATTCGAGCGAGAGGAAGGAAAGATGAAGTTCGAAGTAATAATTACGGATTACGAACGTTTTACTAGTTGCAGCAAGGCGACGATGAGTGGGAAGTTCTTCTGTTTCCTTCTCTTCTCAAACTGTCTTCTTCTCTCGCTTGCTATCCTTTGAGAAGAGAAGGAAACACAAGAACTCCCCACTCATCGCCGCCTTGCTGCTCGACACAGGCCGAAAGTGGAGAGTGAGTGCCAGCGGGTGCTGCTCCTTCTACTGGCGGTGTGCTGTAAAAAGAGTCTCCAACGGCAACTCTGAGTTGCACATGAGATATATTTGATTTAAGCAGGGAATGGTTACACAAAAATAAGTGCGCGGACGGACAGTGCAACTACAGTAGCGAGTGCAGTAACATTTAACGCGGATATTTACAGGCGGTTGATTCTATGTACAAACGCGCAGCTCTCGTCGCGTAGCGAAGCGTAGAGCGCGCGGTGAGGTGCGGTGTCGGCTGTTTGACAGGCGGTGCCGTGTGGATCGTGCCGTGCAGGTGCTGCTTCGCAGGCTCGGTGTCGCGAGCGATGCGCGTAGTAGACAGGGCCTAGTACGCGGAACATGGGCTAGCCCAGGTGACGGATAGATGGGTCGATCTGTCACGAGCGTATGTGAGCGCGATGTAAAGCCACGTGCAAGACAAGGAAACCGCTGCAACCGCCAAGTACCTTGGCCCGAGACCCCGACACGGAGGTCCCGGCTTGTTCATTGCAGCGGGGGTGCGGATGCACTTGCACCAGCGAGAGTCGGGGTCGGTTGCTAGTCAAGACGCATGACTGTGCGCACAACCGCGGTCCCGTGAAGCGAACGGGTGGTAGGAGCGGTGTTCGGGGCTAAGTACACTTAGCCGCGGCCTAGCACACTGCGACCGGCTTTTCCGAACGGTATCTGGTAGTCATAGCGAGCGGATCAGGTCGTAATGCTGGCTAATGACGGAGTGGAGTCGCTCATACTAATTGCCGGTATTTATACCCGGCGATTAGTACGAGTAGCGATACCGGTGACGTATTGCTTACGTCGTTTCGGCGCTTCGATCGAAAAGCGGCGAGATCGGTCGGGTAGGAGACGTGTTCTCCCCGTCGTAAGACGCGTGCGATGGCTCGGCGTGCTTCGCTTAACGAACGGTCGTTAAGGAAACTTATAATTTGGCGCGTTTAAAATGAGCACACCGTGCCCTCGTTTATAGCCCGGCGGCTTTCCCGGCTGGTGGACGTCGGGGACGATGCTTTTCAGGGATGCATCGTTATAACTGTTAGAATATAAGTATATCTAAATAAAATAGTCACAGAGGGCTGATGAGAGTATGGCGCGGTAATATCCCGATGAGACTAAGTACGTGGATTCCACGTTCTATTCACGTGTATTACGTAGAATACATGGATAGGACTTTATCGACTTGATATCCACATGAATTTTATGTGGACATTTCCATGTAGATTTTAATACATTTCATCCACGTAGAATTACTGGTGAAATTTGACGGAGATTAAAATAGGAGATAGCAATATAGAATTCACGAGAATTCATAGGAATAAGTTCACATCGACTTATCCTGTACAATCCACGTAGAATTATTGATTAAATTTAAAGGAGATAAAAATAGGAGATAGTGGTTTGTATATCAATGAGGAAGGTTTAAATTCCACACTGTGTTTGGTTAACTGTTTATTGTTTGGTTGGCACAATCAAACGATCTTGTCAATATCCGCTCGCAAAAATGTTTAATAACGATTGCGAAAGGTTCGCCTCGTCGCGACAGCGCTTAGAGACAGCAGGCCTGAGTCCTGAGACGTCGCCTTCGGCCTACCGCCTTGAGTCGCGAACTTGTCTAATGTTTTGATGAGGGGAAGCAGACGTTCTGGACACCGCCGATTTCGTCTTGTATTACTCGCGAGAGAACTACTGTCTGCCACTGTGTACGAATCTGTCTTGGATTTTCGTTCGCCTCATTTTATGCTTCCCGATTCCTGGCCTTTCGTCCTGATTGGCAAATCCTTTTGAGTGGGGGTTCGTTCGGGATTGACAAATCCAAGTCTGTAGATCCTGAGAGCGACGAATAAGCGTTGAGCGGTGAAGACAAACGGTCGCCGCGAACCCATGACAATAGGCTCCAATCCCTTAATTGTGACCACATTTCGGCACAACATTTCCGAGGCGGTGGCATCGACGCCGCGGCGTCTGATTGTATCCAAATGGATGCCACATGTGACGAAAAATTCGGCGAGCGTCCGAGACCCGTCAAATTCCCCCTTTGACTATAGATTTTATCGCTTATGTTTCCGAATTTTACGCATGTGGTGTGTATGTGTGTGGTGCACCACGGTGTGTACGCATGTGTGTGAGTATGCTACATAACAGATAGCAATATAGAATTCACGTGAGTAAATATAAATTAATTTTTGTCTTATGTAATCCATATTGAAATTTTGTTATGTTGATGACATATGGAAATAGACGTCACATAATGCTGACAAAATCAATTTTTTCATCTGCGGGATTATTCCGTTTAGCTATAAATGCTTTTGTTTCTGAACAGCATATTTGAAACTTATGCTTGTGCTCTTTTGATTTTGAAGTCCAAGATTTCTTTCTTGAACACAGTACTGTTGAGAAACAAATATTATCGGTAGACGAAATAGATCCATGAATGAAGAAACCTCGATCTACATCCCAATGAGCAAAGTATATTTTTTAAAAGTCTTTTTAATGTTTTTTTAATAAAAATGTTTTTATATTTAATTTAATTATTGTATTATATTAACATTTTTCTAGTTGCAATCTTATTTAAACGAATAATAGAAGTTATTCCGTCATATGCTATTCCGCATTTGTGAAAATAGTAAAAAATTATAATTATATACATGTTTATATAATATAAATAATGCTTTAATTATACATGTTTCGTTTTTTTTGATAACATATTGACTTGATCTATCAGTTATATACATGTATCACAAAGTGTTCACAGATCATGAGGGATCAATTAGTTCGCAGCAGTTGCAGAGGTCAAGCATCGCTCACCGCGATTACGACTTGAATGGATAGCCTCTTGGAAATTTCCAAAAAGAAATTCCTGAGAAAGGAATTTTTTTATTGCGAAAAATGTTTTCTAAAATGATACAAAAATATTGTTTTGCTCATTGAGATCATGTGATGTAATAATATAATATTTATGCGAATATTTCGAAGAAATTTATAGAAGAATTCAAAACATCGATTAAATTTTGACGTGGATTCTAGTACCGTTTTTCAGTGAACCATCACTCGATTGGTAATGTAAATTCCACTTGGATGATCCACTGGTGAAAAGAACGTGGATTCCACGTATCTGTTCTCATCGGGTTTAAGCTAGACATATTACCACCACTTTTTTTCTTCCACTGATTATGCAGTGCGTCACATTTTTATAAATAATGTTCTAAGTAATAAATATTTCATTACTTTGAGTCTAAAATCTATTAAACACTATAACGAATATAATCGTTCAAGTTTTAATATAAAATATTGATTATAAACAAAGTTATTATCAATAAAATAAAAATGGGTGCCATATTAACCTCCTCTCCTTTATTATTAATTTAAAAGTTTAAATACGTCAATATTTAACAATAATTATTGACATAAGAACAATCTATTTTTATGTCTTATTCTAGACTTATCCCATACAGCACAGAACATTGCAGCAACATTGCAGCAATGTTGCAAATTGCAATGCAATATTGCGAAGATATTGTAGGAACATTGCGATGTTGAATGTTGAAGTGTGAATGTTTTTTCAATATTGAATTTATGTTGATTTTTCTACATTAATTGTTAATGTTGCTGTAACGTTGAAACAACATTGTTCAAATTACTACCAATATTTTTTTATTTCGTAAAAGAATAAACGAAAAGAGAAAATTGTGTAAATCCAAAAACATAAATATTATCGATATATGAAATAGGTCCGTGGATGAAAAAACCTTGATCTACATCACAATAATCAGACAATATTTTTTTAATGCTTTCTAAATGTTAAAAAAATTTTTTTTTAATTTTATTTAATTATTGTGTCATATTGACTTTTTTCTAATTGTATTCTTATTTATACGAATGACAGAAAAGTTATTCCAGATGCTATTCCGCATTTGTGAAAATCAGTAAAAAACAATAATTTTATAATTAAAATTGGAAAAATTCGTTAAGACTCCTTATACAAATTCTTGATAATAATTTAAGGAAAAGATTGACCTATGGGAGTCGACACAAGGTGTTAGTGTGCACATAAAATTTATTAATATTTAATCTGATAAAAAATGGCGTGCATTTGACGCTATTTAAAGTAAGCCTAACATTAATCCGCAAAGGACAAAAAGACTGATATCCGAAATTTTACATATCAAACGACAATCCCACGGACTTAATTTACATACTGACACAGAACTCTTAGATACAGCCTATGACGTAATTCTCAACAGAATATAAAAAATAAAAAGATGCTTTCATTTCTTTGCATTTCCATCCTCTCCTTACATTCTCCGTTTTTTCTTATTTCTACTCTTATCTCTACCCTCCTTCTTTCGTTTCTCCTTTCTTTCTCCCCCTTCCCTCTACTTGCTTTCAGTCTTTTCCTCTATTTTCTCTTTCTCATCCGATCTCTCTTTCCATATGTCCTTTCTAAGTGTTTGAGATAATGCCGTAAGAAGCCTTTGTTCGCCTTTCGGCAATTATAACGGTCGATTTCAAGGGAAAACAAAGGTCCGCAAATAGCTTTAGTAAATACGGGAAGGCCGCTACGGAAAGCATAACATTGCCAAATAAAGCAATGTATAAGCGGAGATCGTCGCGCAAGAAACATAGTCGCTTGCCCGGACGAACACTTGGCGCGAATTTGACAATACACGCGAACGCTTATAAGCTCTGGTCCGCGCTCTTTTCACCAGATAGCTTTCAGACCACGCGCCGCAACGAGTCATACTTAAAGTATATAGCATCGAATCGCGCTTTGACTAGCTTTTCTCTCCGCAGTGCAATCGCGCTCCGCGCCGATTCTTGTCGCGCTACGACCAGTTTTTTCTGTATTAAGTAAGACAGCCTTGTATACAGTGTATAGAATTTTATTACTAAACTGTTCTGTGACTTGCAACTGCACCATTTCTCTATTTTTGCACTCATCGATACCAAACACTAACTATCCGTAAACGTGGGGGCGCTCACTAAACATTAAGTATTATGTTTATATGGTTTATTATGGTTATATTCCGAGAACAACATACGGTCGCTCACATTTGCAACGTTTAAGATCTGTTAACGAACGTTAACGATTTAACGAACTCGTATTTGGTGTTTCCATTTAATTTTGTAAGTTCAGCTTAACACATTTCATTTTAATTGTTATCTAGTTACGTTTAATTTTTATTTCACGACTAATTTTATATAATATCAGTGCGGAAAACGATAGACGTCGGTAGAACATGCCAATACACCGAAGAGATACCGCTGGCCTTATGATTGACTCGCCGCCAAAATGAGAATTATCTCTACACGTCTCAATTCTGGACAACAATTGTACATACGACACACGCCTGCTTATAATGTATTAAAGAATTTATACCTGTATTTAACGACAAGAATGCACTGAAGAGGACTCGAATCGTGAGTCGAAACGTCTGCGGATTATTGTTAAGCGTACTTTGCGGATTAATGTTAGGCTTACTTTAAATAACATCAAATGTACGCCATTTTTCATGAGATTAAATATTAATAAATTTTATGTGCACACTAACCTTGTGTCGACTCCCCTAGGTCAATCATTTCCTTAAATTATTATCAATAATTTTATATATGTTTATATAAATATTATGCTTTAATAATGTTTTATTTTTTCGATAACATATATATTGACATGATCTATTAGTGATATACAGGTATTAACACAAAGTGTTCACAGATCATTGTTAGGAATCAATTTGCAGAAGTCGCAGAGGTCCAGCAACATTTAGCACGATTACGATTTGGATGGGTGACCGCTTGGAAATTATCGAAAAAAATTCTCTGAAAAAGGAGTTCTTTTTTCATTGCAAAAAATGTTTTTTAAAATGCTACGAAAATATTGTTTTGTATTGGGTTTATGTGGTGTAATCATATTAATATTTACATGGATATTTCAAAGAAATTTTTTTATACGTTGAATAGATATTGAATCAATATTGAATCAATATTGAATCAATATTGAAATTCAATATTGAAATTCAAAACGTAAGACAGACATTAGACATTGCTGCAATGTATCGTCAATATTGTATCAATATTTCGTAATGTTCCTGCAATATTTGCAATTTTGCGATTCAATATTGGTGAGATATTGACACAATATTAGTGTGCTGTATGGGTATCTGTTTTACAGCTTTAATATTTCCTTGTAAGGCCTTACAATTTCATGTAAACGGTACCGCGACGTCAAAAGTTCGCAAATAAAAAATTGAGATTTAACAAAGATGTTCAGTTTTCTTTTATAAAATTTGTAGCTAAATTCAAACTTAAAATATATTCAACAAAAGAACACTCTATATGAATAAATATTTTAATTAATTAGATTAAAATTTATCTAATCCAACGATAATAAACCTCTAAATAAGAACGGCTATATTATAAAAGATGTGAATAAGAATACCGTGACGTGTCCGATTCCACCACCCGTGTATCCTCTTCTAAACCATAGCTTGTTTGTCGCAGTATTCAAGAAATGTAAAATGTTACCAGAAGCAAAAACGACAACATTTGGCTCTACTACGCAAAAATTAAAGTATCTTTGACAATCGTATGAAAACGAATGACTGGTATTATGTAAGGAATATATATATTTTTTCAATTATGTGTGTTTTATAACTTGGGCTTATTAAACTATGATGAAAAAAATTCTAGTAATATTTTATTAACAATTATTCATATATCATTTACATATTATTCATATATTTTTTATGAAGATTTCTAAAAAAATATCTTAAATTGAAGTTTAACAAAAATTTTAAAAACGCAGAAAAGTGCACAGGAATTATTTAGGACTTAATAGGTTAATGACCCAGTTAGCGAAATATTAGCAAAATGTCAACAGGCAGGCAACATTTGATCAGAAAATCCCAGTTAACTAAGCCTGCAGAAACAGATTTAGTGCAGAGCATGCTATCATCTTTGATGACAGATTGGAAAAAAATGCACACAATGTCTGTACTATCTGATGCTGTAAGTAGTTCGGCAAACTGCTGCCAAAAATAACACGAAGCCTGCTGGTTATGCTGTATCATCAGATTGGTGACAAAAGTCGAGTAGGATTTGTAGCTCGTCATTAATCTAACATCACATGCCCATGCATATGTATAGATCCTATTCGTGTCTCCCATCAATCTACTGACACAATGTTAGCAGATTTTGTTGACAGATCCTCCCTTACAAAAAAAAACTGCTAGTATAGTAATGCACAATAGTGAGACTATTGACATCATAATAGTATTACTACTGATATGCAATAGTGTCACCACTGAATTAGTAGTGCTACTAGGGTAATTGTTAAGAACACCTTCACCACCTCCGATTTTGACGAAATTAGACTCATTCGACGCGTTTTCGCCCAAAATGAACGAATCTGGCAGAAAAATCATCTTAAAGGGAAAAATTAATAGATTTTTTAATCCAGCACGGTATTTTAATAAATACAATAAAGTGTAGTAAATGTGGTAATGATGTGCATATTAATAAAGAAACATTAAGGTATCGATGCAGAAAACGATACATGATTGAAGATAAACATAGGAAATGTGTCTTCAAGCAGTGTTGGTACTCGGTTTCTCGTCAGAAGTGACTCTAATTGCAAGCTGGTCCTCGCAGATAGATTTTAGAGAATACTTTTCGACAATAATGTCGGAGAAGATTTCTATGCGCTTTACTTGATCATAAGCGCGTTTGAAGAGATTCGGCTAAATATCCCTCAAAATATTCGTTTCTGGTTTCAAATCTTGGGATATTTCCTCAAATCTCTCTCCAAACACGTTCTATATGTTGAGTATGCGCACCTATAAATATAAAATGATATATTAAAACAAACTATATAGACAATAATATATAATTATTTATACAAAATTTGTTACTTATATAATGATTGTATAAATAATCAATTATATTACTTTTAAACACTTCTTACCTGTTTGAGGATCGACGAAGTTGTACGAGTGGTTAATTTTTAGATGTTGGAAGCCTTCATTGTTAAACAATCATAAGACTTCCAATCTGATATGATGGACGTGCTGGCAGTATCCACTCCTTAATACACGCCAGGAGTGTTGTTACCGTTCGATCCTTTACAGGGACAATGAAAATCTTCTTCGATCCTCGCTCGTATTCTCCAAAAAGTCATTGGCCTCTGACGGGTCGGTCACGATTATATTTACGCTTGTCAATTTTTGCCTCGTCTATTTCTACTGTGTCCTGTGCTACCAGCTGGTCGCTATGCTGCTCAGCCCAGTATACACAAACCTGTAAACAAAAATAACATTATGAACATTTTATTTAATACATTTTATAATTCTTTACTAAATATATTAAAATATAATTACCTCTCGGCAAAAATTGAACTAATCAACAATCGTGGGCTTCGACGCGCCAGTTTCCTCCTGCGTGTCATCTTGACGTGGATGCCGTAACATCAAAAAACAGCTAATAATTCAACATACTGTGACCATGTCAAAATGACTCTTATCGAACCAAGTGCCTGCTTTGCCACTTTTGTCGAAGTAGCACTGCTTGCTGACACGTTTCCTATGTTTATCTTCAATCATGTATCGTTTTCTGCCTCGATACATTAATGTTTCTTTATTAATATGCATTTATTACAACATTTACTACACTTTATTGAATTTCTTAAAACACCGTGCTGGATTAAAAAATCTATTAATTTTTCCCTTTGGGATGAAAGAATTACAAATTGAAACAATATGAGTGGCATGATGCTTCCATGAGCTACTGTGCACGTGTGTATATTACTAACGCGATTCATTTGTTAAATTTCGTTGTTTAAATTTCGTGCAAAGTTACTAAAACGCATGTGCATGCGGTCACCGTGCTAATGTGACCACAACGCAAGCTCAAGTCGCTACATTACGTCGGTATGACAGGTATTCTAACCTCAATAGTCGTCAACTTTAGTGCTTGATATCTCGATTCATGGGTGAGTCCGACACTTTTTTCTGCCAGATTCGTTCGTTTCGGGCGAAAACGCATCATATGAGTCTAATTTCGTCAAAATCGGAGGTAGGGGTGTTCTTAACAATTACCGCTACTAGTAATGTTTAACACTACTGCACTACTATCACTAACGTGGCGGTCGTGGTGTACATGGTAACGTGCCTATTTTTCATGGTAAAAACCCGAGTTCAAATCCATCTAGAACCCAAATAAAAAAATAAAAATAAAATCGACTCCCACCGGTTTCTCCGGCTAATCGACAGTCAGCAATCCTGATGGCTGGATAGGATTCTATAGGCCAATCAGCCGTAAATCTGAAAACAAATCTGATTCGAGAAACAAATACGAGCTTTGGATATCGGACTGAACTACCGGCAACGACTCTTGGCTATGGAAAAGATACGAATTGGCATCTAGAATATCCGAACATTGGCGCAGGCATCTCAACTAGCACAACTATCCAGGGAAATAATTCGCTGTAAAATTAAGAGCCTGGGCCTCAGCGAAGTACAGTGGAAAGATATAACAACACTAGACAATCACCATATGATATTCTTCGGCAACTCAACTGCTCACATCAATAGGGTTGGAATTGTCATGACCGCTGAAATAAAAAGAGCGCTAATGGTATAGAACCCAATCTTCAATCGGATAATCACTGCGCGCTTCCGTGCCGCAATGTAACAATCATTCAATGCTACTCGCTAACAGAAGCGGCGGACGACAATGAAAAAGACCATTTCTACCACCAACTGCAATCAACAATCGCTGCAGCACATAAAGAGGACATCAAGATTATTATTGGCGACTTCAACGAAAAAGTCGGTAAAAATAACAATAATCTCGCTGAGATAAAGGGCTCCCATGGACTCGGAGAGACACGTAGTAACAACAAACGACTGATTGATCTCTGCATGACCAACTCTTCATCGGTGGTAATTCCCGCACAAAGATATCCATAAATATACTTGGTAATCATCAAATGGAGTAACGCAACCAAATCGACCATGTATTGATCGATAAAAACTCTCTGAGCTCTCTCCTAAATGTCCGAACAATGCGTAGTGCAGACATGTACAGCGATCACAAGCTAGTCGTGGCAAAAATACACATAAAACCAAAGAAAATAATAATATCTAGAATAAGACGAAGAAAATTTGATATTTAGATACTCAAGAACAATAGCACTCACCAAAATTATTGCGAAACTCTAGCAGCCAAAATAGCGAAAATCAATCCTGAAGCGAACGCCAACGAGAAATGGGAATCAATTCAGAAAGCGTACATTAAATCTGCAACTGAAATCATCGGACTCAAAGACGGCACTCGTAAATCATGGGTTACTAATGAAATATGGGAGCTAATAGAGCAAAAAAGAGCGCTGAATCTACGGATAAACCAAAATCGGGATGATGCAACCCTTGCAAGATACAATTATATAGAACAAATTAAAAAAAAGGCGAGAAGAGATCGTCGCAAATTCAAGAAAAACATCATTACCGACGTGAAGGCGCCAGCAGAACAAAGAAATGTGCGCAGAATGTATCAATGTGTCAGGAGGATCACTGGCCAGTTTGCGAAAATCCCACCAATTAAAGGAAACGATGGCCGCATTCTCACCACGGAGCAACAACAGCTCAATCGATGGGCAGAATTCAAACACTATGACCCAACAAATGATATCCAAGATATCGACTACTCATCGTCATCATGCAGTATACAACCGCTATCAGTCGCTGAAATCAGATCGGCAATAAATAAACTAAAAAATAACAAAACCGCTGGAACTGTTAACATTGTGCCAGAACTGCTTAAGGCCGATCTTACATCAACGGCGGAAACTCTCGCACTCATTCTGACAGAAGCCTGGACCACAAATAGCATCTCAGGGACATGGAAACAAGGACTAATTATCACAATCCTAAAGAAAGGCGACCTCCGTGAACTGGCGTGGAATAACCCTCCTGAACACAATCACCAAGATTCGCATTAATTATCCATGAAAAACTGGTAAGGCTGCGGTCTTATTCACGCTCACAGCGTTATCAGCGGGCTCACGGTCCGATTCACTTCCTGAGCGTTTTCAATGAGCGAAGTGACGTAATGAATTTATGACGTCGCGCGCTTACGGTGACCATGCTTCGGAGGTGGGTTGGGGTGAGCGTTTGCGTAATTTGTGCGGGAAATATGTTTAAAGTTTACGCGTTGACTCGACGTGTAGAATCTCGTAGGATCTGTTCGGCTGTGAATGTGTTCAGACGTGTTTTTCCGTCAGCGGGAAACATTTTTGTAACCGTTGATTGACTCACAATCGGCTGCTATTACAGCTTGCATTTTCAATTTTTATTTTGTGTTCCGATTCTTAATGCAACATAGAACTCAAGTGCCTCTTCTGAATAAAATACTTGAGGCCTTCTTATCTAAACAGCACACAATGTTTATAAAATATTTATAAAATATTTATAATAATT
>QKQZ01020801.1:0-26376 GCA_003595255.1 Solenopsis fugax
AAAATTTAGAAATTTTTCTCTCATCGTGGTAAATGCATCAGACATTGCGTTTCATTCAAAAAATAATTTTTGCGTTCGATTAGGCACATGTGCCATTACGGGGTACGATTCGGCATCGGAGACCGTTGCTATGTGCACTTTCACTCATCGTTACGTTATCGGTCCAATGAGGTTCTCCTTGGACTTAGCGTCTAACCGGCCGATCAGCTGGATTTAGCCACGATTTTTGAGCAGGCCGCGGGTTGACAAGGCACCCCAGAAAGTGCAATCTCCTTTAAGCGTCTTGTGCTCTGCGACTATGGCTTGTATGATACAAGTGTCGTAAGAATCGTGGTTAAGAAAGCTTAGTCGACGTTAGACGTGTGTTAAATGTGACAAAGAGTGACAGAACTCATTCGTAACGAGCTCACTGTCGATCCCGTATCCACCGCGTCCAAACTGCGCAAACACTATTTCGCGACTCGTGTAACAATTAGCAATGTCTTTTGCATATGCTACGTAAAAGTTGCTTTAGAGGTCTAAAGTTTATGGGTAATGTCGGAAATTTGCCGAAGGTGTACTATAAAATGCTATTTTAAACTTTGTTGTAACAAGTTATCTTATGGAAACATGTATAAGAAAATCGGTTCAAATATATGATTTTAGAGCTCAATAGTAAAAAATAAAAATTCAATAACATAAATGTAGATTATCATTATCGCTTTATAGAAGCAGTAATATTGATGGAAAGATCATAGAAGAGAAATTTTGATAATTAGATTTTAGGTAAATTTAAGAAACTGTTATTTTAAATTGCTAAGAATTTTGAAATTTCACGCTCAAATGTTAAGATAGTTTTGTTGGAAATTATATTGCGTGTGAAATCTGTTTGTACAATATATTATCAGAATTATACATGAATTTATTTTATACATATACATATATGTATAAAATATGTATATGTATATGTATATATATACATACACGTATATTTATTTTATTATATACGTATACATATATTTTATTATATACATATTTATTTTGAAATTCACTCGATATCCATATTTATTATTTAATGAACTATATTTATTTTTTAGTTATCTTTATTGTTAATATTACTGATAGTGTGTAAATAATGCCCTATAAAAGTTTCGTTTATTAAATATGTTTGTTGTGTTTGTTGGCCATCAATTTATTTGAGTTGGGCACACGCGCGCGTATGATTTTGAGATCGTAATTTAGTCTTATATAAAGTTTTATTTACTTTATCATGTATTGTTGTATCAATATGTCATAATCGTATATCTACTTGTGAATATTTTTTTTTATTTATACTTCTGATGTATCATATTCTCATAGGCTAGATATATGAATAGCTGATCTGGTTACATTTTCAGATATTATACAGTTCAAGTACTCGAGAGAGCAGATTCTCGTATTGATTAACGTAAAATTCTGAGGCAACAAGTAATCGACTTTAAAAATTATATTTGAAGTATTAATTATATTATTAAACTTGATTTTTAATTTTCTTTCTTTAGAATACGCATATCTATAAATCTACGATAAATATATTAAAAAATTTTAATTGTTTTAAATGCAATCTTATTCGATTTGTCATTACTCGAATTATCTAGTTGACATATAGCTAGAATAGATTTAGCCAGAATCAACGAAAAGTAAGACCAATCTAGTTGGAAGAAAAAAATAATTTATTAAACGTGGTCGATACTGACCAAAAATTAAATGGTTTTTATAAATACATGTATGTAAGTACACGATTTCTTTCATATTTACGTTTTTTGAGTGTATACATAATTAGAAACGGAAATGCATCCGCGTAGAAGCGTAGAAAATTAAATTGCGATTAGGATACATTTTCCTTCAAATCTCGAGTGATTGAGTATTTTGCTGGAACAATCAGCAAGTAGGCTTATTGTTAATCGCGGGTTAATAATGACGATGGCTTATGCCTATTTCCACCAATGCAGATTAATTTTTATCTCAGTTTAACTTATTCTTTATCTTTCTTTAGTTCTAAGGATTGGAAAAAGATAAAGAAAAAATTAAACTGAGATCAAAATTAATCTACATTGATGGAAATGGGCATTAGCCAGCAAGTAGAAATGTAAGTCACAGTTTAGGAATCACGATAATTCAGCCAGTTGATGTTCATTTGCATCAGCGAAGATTAACTTTGATCTCGGTTTAATTTACTCTTTATCCTTTCCTAGTTCTAGAAAAAGATAGAAAATAAGTTAAACTAAGATCAATGTTAATCTACATTGGTGGAAATGGACATAAGTTATTCATTATATGATCAATTTTAATCAGTAAACTTAATAAAACCTCATAAAATAATATTATTATCAAATTGTGTGTACACACAGAAAAACACATGTTGTAAATTACTAGAATCTAGTAAATATCGCTTGTTTCTTACATACATATACACTCATGCACGCACATGCACACATACACAATTATTTTAGAAGTTTTTAATATATATTCTCAAATCTATCCTATGTTTATATAATACGTATCAAATTTATACTAAATATGTTCTGAATCTTTGTAATTTAATACTTCAATCAAGACTTACGTTAAAACAAAAATTCAATTTGTTTATTAGTCTTGATTATTATTTTTTTTATAAAAGTTATAATATTTGAAATATTTACTGAAAGTATAAATATTTTTTTTTACAAGATGAGTTTTTTTAAAATTTGTGATGTGTATATTTCATGAATATTAGGAAATATTCTTTGTAAAAGATAATTGTAACTTAAAAGTAAGAAAATTGAGTAATCGCTTTACTTAGCAGAACTTTTTTTTATAGATATAATGTACAAATTGTTATATTTTAAATTATAATTATTTTGATTTCTTATAAAACTGTTTTTAAATATATATATTTAATTTATTTTTTATATGCTTCAGCTAACTCATTCTATAAAGCTGACTACATATTCTCGCCGATTTAATTGAAAATAAAAGAACCGTAGCCGGTTCATCGCGTCGCGCGTTCTATTTCGGGAGTGCCGTTTAAAGTAACTGGACTAATGGATTTATTAGTCCACGGGCGCAATTTAATATATTATTCGCGAGGGTTTCGCGAATGCAACGTGAGGAGGAGATCTGATAACCTAGAGCTAAGAGGAGGAGGAGACATCCAGCATCAGCGTACCAACCTATCGGTTAGTTATTTATTTTTTATGTATTACATACAGCAATTATTTCTAAAAGTAACATATTCTCTTTATAATTGGAGCAATTTAAAGATTTCATACATTTTTTTTTTTTTTGGAAAAATTCATATCATTTAGGTTGAATTAGATTACACAATTTTAAAGTATTATTTATTTTTTGAATTGAATAATCCCCAAGTGATAGTATCTTTAATTTCTTTATAAAACTCAAGTGAAACTATATTTGTATTCAAATTAAATTAACACCAAACATGGTACTCTCAAAATGTGAATTTGAAAAAATATGGGCTAATAGAGTATAACGCGGTTGTTGTTGCGCACAATTTAAAAGTTTTATTTTCTTCTCACATCGGAGAAGTCTTACAAACAAACGTTTCGACTCTACTTTGAGTCATCTTCAGCTACTAAAACAACGTTACAAATTATTCGCGTATGAATTCGCCGCTTCATTCACCGGTTTCAAGACCAAGGACAATCTTTCACTAATTGAACATCCAGTGACCATTCTCCTTAGCAGAGGATTATTTGGTTCACCAAAGAGCCTCGCACGATGTCAACTTACCAGTCACATTAATTAACAAACAATTATTGCATCTGTAATATTTCTTGTGACACAACTTATACATATATTCATAGTCTCGGTATTGTGACTCGTCAGTTCGGAGGATCGAACTGTACCCAGGATTGCCCAGTCATGGAGCGGCCCGCATACGCGAATAATTTGTAATGTTGTTTTGGTAGCTGAAGATGACTCAAAGTAAAATCGAAACGTTCGTAAGACTTCTCTGATGTGAGAAGAAAATAAAACTTTTAAATTGTGCGCAACAACAATCGCGTTATACTCTATCAGTTCATATTTTTTCAAATTGATATATTTGTATTCTCATAGAAAAATCTTATTCCAACACAAGTGGTATTTACTTTAGTTATATATTTACTTAACCATTACTAATAATTTTATATTGTGTTATTGAATTGCAAAAATTCGACTATTGCAAATTTTTAAGTACAAAGAATTAGCGTTGCTAGACGTCGAAGTACAACAAGATTAATGTAAATTAGAGAAATATTCGACCGATAATGTGAAATTGCAATTTGAACGAGAATGCCTTCAACGGTCGTAGTTAGATCTTAGTGCTTGTATTTATTTGTGTGATTTTTATATCCTTTTTCAATATTTTTCACTAAACTGCGCGCCAAATTACTTTTTCAGTCGTAACACAGTAAGATTTTAAAAAATATGAAAGATACTTAATCTTGGACTCATCTTTCATTTAATAATTAGTGTACTATTGTGCTTGAGATTACACTCGCAGTGGTATACACACGCACAGAGAGAGAATATATTTCAGTATTTATTTATGTAGCTATAAAAATAATAAGATTAAATTAAAAGAAACCTGAATATATTTTAATATTATCAGAATATTACCAAAATTTATGTAATGATGCAATTCGAAAAAATTAGAAAATGCACACAGAAAAATCGATTTTTTTGGACTTAATAAATTTTATTGTATATTCAAACAAATTTATTTGGAATGGTCCAGACAAAACAATGTTTAAATCAATAAGTACGACTAATAATAGTGTTATTTCCGTCAAATAATAGATGTTGCTTGACTGAAGCAATAATAGTTTTACTCAAATAAATAATATTTTGTGTAATATAAGCATGTAATATAAGCATGTTATTTCAATGAAATAAACTTTCAGTCACACAAATGGAATACTAATTTCAATGAAAATTTTTTCTCTGTACAGTTAAAATCATACAAGAAATATTATTTTTCGCACTAAGATCTTGCTCTATGATCATGTATTAGCACTTTCTCAATTTAAATTGTGTTATCAAAATATTAATTGTCTGAAATATAATTTCTTCACTTGTTTGCGTTGCTTGTCAAATCTCGTAGTATTATATCTTGGACTGCCGGATGATCTTTCGGTACCTGCGGACGTTTTAATTTTTTAAACAAATTGAAACATATATTTAAATTTTATACATATATATAAGTATGTATAAATTTAAACAATTGTCAATTCAAATACAATATAGTATTACTCAAAATAATTTTGAATAATACAACGAGGGGAAAACTAATAGTAACAAAACATTTTGGACGGTTAACATTATGATTTCAATATTTAACTACACTGCATATGTTGCTTTATAATCACAACGAATATAATACCAAAAACACTTGTTACTATGATGAAATTTGTGCATAAGTTACAGGAGCGAATAAATCAGATAACAAATGTAAGATTGCATGTTGCGCACTTATTTAGAATTCTTCTAGTATAGCAAATTAATTCCGGACCTATCGCTTGCGGCTTATAATAAATACAAGAAACTAAGAGGGAAAGTAAAATGCATACGTACCATATGTCCGGCTCTGTTGACCCAATACATCCTGAAGTTATCTTGAGCCTTGAAATAGCCTTCGATGATGTCTTCAATGAGAATCGGATACTTAGTTGAGTTTTTCCAACTGTCAGCGTTTTCCCATTTCAATTTGTCGACCCAGAGTTGGGTTCCTAAAATATATGATATATGATAAGGTTTTATCTAATGTGAGCGAGTAGAAAAACGATGTAATAGTTTGCATAAATATGCATTAGGTAGTTGCAGTATAATCAGAAAATTGGCAATTCCACGAAAAGTTACGTGATAAATATATTAAAAATGTAAAATACAATTTTTCAGTACACAAGATTTTGTTTTGTCACATGAATCATAAAATAAAAATTAATGATGTTTTAAACCAGCTTAAATAAAGCTTAAATAGAGCTTAAATAATTTTTAACATAAATGGTTAAAATGCCATTATGCCAAATTGCAAACAAAAGAATTCGGTCTGCTCAAAAAATTCGAAATTGCCGAATAATTTCATTTCTAAAATATTTTCTAAACGTTATGACATTCTCGTGTAAATAACAACAAATGTTGAAATTAATTTATTTTAATTAATATCTGAAATAATGTAACATGCATTAAGATATTTATTTAATATAAAGAATGAAAAAATTTGATTATACATTAGAAAATAAAGTAATGATAACTTACCCGGTGTATCGACAATTAAATCCAATTGTCCGTTGTACACAAATACGTTCAACTTAGTTTCATTAAGTAGCCTTTCCACTAAAACAAGATTTATTAGTGACTAGATTATAGAACATTATAAAATGCAATTATTAATGGAATAATAATCCTCCATGTCACAAATAAATTTGGTTTAAGAGCAAAATGAATATATATGTACATGAGCAGCAGTTGTCAATTTATATATCTACAAAATGCTTTATATCATGAAATTATTTGTTTATTGAAACTGATTCAACAATTTTTTTTAAGTCTACGAGTTGTGTCAGGCTTTTATATTTGTTTTGCTTGGAAATAATGACAACCGTCTCTCTCAGTCCACACTAATTTTTTCCTTTCGCTTTTGCTGCAATGACGTTCTTTCGATACCTATGTCTATAACGGGTTTCATAAAATCTCCCCGTAAGTAATTGAAAACGTCATTGGATTGATCGCCGTGAGTGGTTTCGATACCAAGTGCTTCCCTTACCGGGCCGTTCATCAAACTTTCGAGTGAGAAAGCCTCGGATTGATCGAGATATGGATACATGGTGCCTGCAATTATGTTTAAAAAACGCATAATAAAATACATAATAATTATAATATTCCAATAATCGTATAACATTTTGAGTGTTCTTTGTATTTTTAAATTAATATTAAAAATGAAATTAAAATTTCTTTTCAATGTAACCTTATAAAATAATAAAATAATATTCGCTTATATTACACCTCTAGATGAGAACCATGTATCCTGTGTCGATGAATGGTATAGATCACGTTGGAAGGATGGACTTAGCTTCGTAAGAATATTATAAAAATCAACATTGTAAGTCTGCCCGAAAACGACCCCTTGAGTGTTAGCCCACGCTTGAGTCGCTGCAGTCCAGCTGCCAAACTCGACCTTCCTTTTCGTTATTTGTGCTGCAGCGTCAATTTTTTCGAAACCTTCTGTGTCAACCAATCCCTATGAAGCATGCGAATAGTTTCCAACATTTCAAGGAATTTTATAAAAGTGCATTGCATAAGAAAATTTTATGCAAACCCGTGATTAGCATTAATGAAAGACGAAGGATGAAATTGATATTATTGAGCTTCCGATTATAATACGTATGTTTTTTTCTATAGTATTATATTATAATTGTTTTTTTTTCATCTTAATCTGTTATAAAATAGATTTATTTTTCATTGATAAACGTTGTGATTTTGTACAAATGTTACAATGACGACAAATAATCAGATATTTACCCAGCCGAGTAGAAATGGTGCCCATGTCAATACGGAATCGATAGGAGAGATCCAAGCGTCCCCAAGTGCGACTCCCTTTAGATTACTTCTGATGGTGCCACTTTTTTGAGCCTGCAGTGAGTTTCAATTCACAGTCTCTTACAAAATCACAAGTTATCATATTCAATAAATTACCACAATTCTTCTTTATGATTTGGATACGTACAATTTTCTAAATTATTAGATGACTATATATGTATTACAAAAGATTTTTCTTGTCGTCATTATCTTAAAAATTTCTGTCGAGTTTGATACGAGAATACGCGTGGCATAAAAAAATTGTTTTAAAGAAACAAATCTTATGATCAATATTTTCTTTTTGTCAAACTTGTTGATTATATTTTAATATAGTCAATGTTTCTTTAAACCGGAATTTTTGAAATCAAATTCATTTTTTCTATTTTTCTCTTAATTATCGTGCCTGTATCTCTTACTTGATCCCAAAGTAACGCGAATTCTGCGCCCATTTTTCCGCCGTATGATTCGGTCGTGATATACGTTGGGACATTCTCGAATTGCGGTAATTGCTTGTAGAAGCTTCGCATACATTCTACAAGATCCTTCGCTATCTGTTTGTTTGTCCTCGTGAATGCTGTCTCGGTTTCAACATAACTGAAGCCGGTACCAACAGGGTTATCGATGAAGAGAACATTATAGTTCTTGACCTATAAATAAATATATCGACGATCATCGAGAATGAAAGTATAACTTTACAAGTTTAGTCGAGTATCTATATTTAAACAAATTTTGAAAAGTTTATATCTTATTATTCTATACTTTCTTATATTATTTTCTGTCTCTTTAGTTACATCACCAATAAATCAACTACCCTAAATATTTTTTACAAATTGTCTCAACGATTACATATTACACAACTAGATATTAATTGCTCTATTTTGGGGGGCAAAGTCTATTCTATTTCTACTTAATTTATTACCCAAGTATAATTCCTCGGATTCAGATTCACATCGAGAGGTCCTAGTTCCTCGAAATTTCCATAACTCGTCGAAGATCCGCCTGGTCCACCTTGTAACCAGATGACTAAGGGTCTATCGTAATATGAATTAACGTTTGCCGTAGTATAATAAAGCCACCAGAACATGTACGCTTCGGGACGCACTTGAACGTAATTCCATTCTTGTTCGCCAGGGCCAAATCCCTTTTTTCCTTTTGTCAGAAAATTTTTTATTATTAATATAGGTAAATAAATAATTATGTGCAACAATAGCGCGACACGACATCATGTTAATCTTTAGATATGTTTTAATTTCTATTTATATAGTAATAAAATAGTTTTTTTATTCTTTTTTTACTTAAAAAAGATCCAAAAATTAAAGGTCTATAACAGTATATAAGAGCAAGTCATCTCAAGAAAACGTACACAAATTTAAGAAGATATTTTTTCTCCTACTTAAATGGATGGTGTAATATTTGCATTATATTAGTTTGGAAACCACGTCACTCCTCTACATTGAGTTCCAAGAAGAATCGTCTCAGCTATTAATAATAATTCGAAAGTCGGTGACGCAAAGACAAGTAGTTGAAATGGCGTGTTTTCCAAGCAAAGGCCTAGTGGCCTAGTTAAATATGTGAAGTATTAAAAGAAATCGCAGAGTAAACGTTTTCGTGTCTCTATAGAAGAAACTAGAATGCAACGTTCGAGTGCTTTGTTGTTTACTTGCATGAAAATTTTACAAACTCGGCGTAAAACATATGGACATATAGCATCTCTCAAAATAAAATTTAATGATTGAATCTATGCATTATTATCTAAAAGTTAAAGGGAAAAGATATTGCAATACATAAGCATTACACGTTATACTAACGTATGCCAAAAATATTTTATCAGAAGATAACAATGCGTTGGACAAATACATTTTTATCTAAAGCTTTATTTAAAGTTAGTTTGAGATATTAATCACGCTTATCAATGCAAGACACCATTATTAGCATCAAGCTCAGCCGATTCTTTATCTTTCAAGATCACTCAACTGTATACTGTTATATCTTTATTTATGGAGATTAATAAGAAGAATTTATTGTTGCATTATTGCATGATGAATATGACTATATGAGAAAATTCATCAATGATTGTCTCATCTTACCAATACTGCTGGAAACAAAGCACAACGCGACGAAAGTGTAAGCAAGTGAACCCCGCATTGTCTTCTCTCTTGCAGTGAAACCTTATAAAAACTAATCACAATGAGATACCTGATATATATTTTACGATTTTACTTTTATCTCTGCATATTAAGAATAGATTAGATATACGTACACGTGATAATCAACGATCATACAATTTATATCAGCTGTATTCTATTGATAAATTGTTTTGCTCTTTGTTTTACTTTGTCAGATCCAGAGTTAGACAATACTTTTACATACTTTTTTCATCGTAAACTTTATCATATTTATCGGTAGATAGATAAATAGACTGCAATTGATTTCTCTATTTATAATATATGTCAAATACTACGCAGTTTTATAGAGAATATCTTTCATTAAGTTCAATTTTTTAAAAATGTTACTAAAGAAGGATTTATTATTTATTGCTTTTATATTATAATTGATTTATTCATTTCTGTGAAATAATCATACTATAATTAATTCTGTGTGATGTAGACACATGCGGCACAGAGGATGGAAATTGTATGTAAATATTTCTCTTTCACACGCAAAATTGGATGTACTTTTAGATACACTATATTCAATCTTCATGTATTCTTCTTTTAAAGTTCATACATACGATAAATTAGGTGTATACAGAATAAGAGTAGGATGTGAGAGATTTTAAAGTTTGGTCCCAAGGATTTAAAAATACAAGCGAAAAGACAAAATGTAGCAATAATACGAGTAAAACATTAGCAATACAATTGTAAAGAATTGTAACTAATTTATTTGCAGATAATTTATAAACATTTATTAAATATTTATAATATTGCGATATAATTTGGCTATGTTGTTGGAGCATCAATCACATTGCCTGTATATTGTATGTAACACAGATTACATCTAGACAAATTTGGATAATTATCCAAAATACTCCCACCACCTTCGATTTTGATGAAATTTGCTCGTTCGACGCGCTTTTGTACGAAGTGAAAGAATCTAGCAGAAAAAAGTGTCGCTCTGTCCCGCGAGATATCAAGCATTAAAATTGACGACAGATTCTTTCATTTTGTACAAAAGCGCGTTGAGTGATCCTAATTTTATAAAAATCGGAGATGGTGAAAATATTCTAAATAATTATCGAGATTATATGTAGTATCAGATACTATAAATATATTATATAATCAGATTAAAATTATATATATATCCTTATTAATACTCCTCTCTTAAAAAATGTATAGAAAAGTGTATCAAGTGTCAATATCCTTGAAAAATTATATAAATAAGGAAAAGAAACTTGAAATGAAAAGTTTCTTCAACAACTTTTCTTTTCTTTGTTTGTTTTGATTCGTATTTAATTATTCATTTTGAATATAATTTTTCTGTAGAATGTTTGTCATTAATGCAATTAAAATTAAAGTTAATTAAATAAAATGACATTTAAGAAATAATATGTAAGTAACTTGATTAATAAGATGATTGTTGTTAATTTAGAAGTTATTTTATAAAAAGAAGTATCAATAATGCTCGCTTTTAACCACAACATAATTAAAGAATGTAAGAGGGACACGTAGGAATTGTGTAGAATATTTTGTCTATGAAGAAATGATTTAAAATGTAATTATACAAACGTGTTTAAAATATATCTAAAATATCTCAATCTGATTTTAATTCGCGAATTGTTTAAGACAGTACTTTTTGCTTTTTTGTCGATGAGAACTTTTTGGAAATTGAAACATATACTGTTTCCTTTTTGACTGTCCGTGAAATGCAAAATTTGGTGCAGTTGTTTCTAACTTTCTCATAAGATCGATTTTTCGTCTACCTTCTTCTCTGCCTTGGATATCCTTCCTTTTTTTATCTATTTACAGCGATAAGTTAGTATTTATATATCAGGTAAAAATGGTTACATTAAAAATGTACAACGTAAATAATAAAAATGGGATCTACTTTTAATTTAACATGTGATTATGATAACGTGATGGAAATAATTTCTAAATGAATGATTTTTGTCACATGATTATTAATTTTTTATTTTTCTTAAAAAGTTCATAGAAAGGATTGAATAGTATCGTATAAATTACATTTATTTAAGTATGAAACAAAAGCGTCAGGTTTCACTTTTCTTCATAAGTTTGCGTTGCTTGTCAAATCCCGCAATATTATTTCCTGGACTGCCGGATGGTCCCTTGGTACCTGTGCACGTTTAATTTTATTTAAAAAAATTTCATTAAGGCATAAATATATACATATAGGTATGTGTAAATTTAACTGAATTATCGATGAATAAATATAATTTAAAATAATTTTGAAGAAAATACGAGAGAAAATTAATAATATTAACATTTTGAACTGATATTTTGAATTTAATATTTTAATATTCACGTTTATATAACGCTGGAAGAGTTTTATGAATTTTACACGATAATTAATGACACCTAATTAGTCACATATGCTACTCTACAATCACACCAGATGTAACACCAAAAATATTGCTACTGTGATGAAATCTTTGTATAAGCTACAAGAGAGAATAAAATACACGATGAATTTTACATCGGAGGATGTAAGATTGTACGTTGCGTCCCGATTTAAAATACTCCTTGTAGCAAATTGATCTCGGGCCTATCGTTTGTAGCTTATAATAAATACGAAAGTTAAAAAAAGAGAAAGTGCCTTGTATGTGCGTACCATATGTCCGGCTCTGTTGACCCAATACATTCTGAAATTATCTTGAACCTTAAAATAGCCTTCGATGACATCATCGACGACAATCGGATATCTATCTGAGTTTTTCCATCTGTCGGCATTTTCCCATTTCAGTTTGTCGATCCATAGAATGGTGCCTAAAATACATGATATAACTACTTGTAGACCCCTATAGCACAGACCTAAAGACGTTCATAAAACGTTCTATCAATATCTTATGTTATTTGGATAGTGAGAACGATAGAAAAAAAACCGATGTAATAGCTTGTAACATAATATGAATTGGATAGTAATATAATTAGAAGATTGGAGATTCCATGAAAATATACGTGACAAAAAGATATTAAAAGTGCAATATATAACTTTTCAAAATTTTGTCATATCAATCAAGATTAATCTTTTAAGTCAGCTTAATAAACCTTAGACAACTTTTCACATAAATTATTAAAATACGAGTAGAAGAATTCTGTCTGCTTAAAACGTTTGAAATCACCAAGTAATTTCATATTTAAAATATTCTTATGAAACATTACAAAATTCTTTTGTAAATAATTACAAATATTGAAATAGATTTATTTTAATTAATATCTGAAATAATATAACATGCTTTTAAAATATTTATTAAATATTAAGAATGACAAAATTCATTTGTGATATATCAAAATGATACATTACAAAACAAAGTAGCGATAACTTACCCGGTGTATTGACAATTAAATCCAATTGTCCATTGTACACAAATACGTTCAACGTGGTTTCATTAAGTAGTCTTTCCACTAAAACAAGAATATATTACTAGATCATATTATAAAATGCAATTATTATGTGAAATAATAATCTTTTATGTCACAAATAAATTCGGTTTAAGAATAAAGTGAATATATATAATAATATACAGTGCAGCAGTTGTTAGTATTAGTTCATATATTTACAAGATGCTTTTCATTTTACGAATTCATTTGCCCATCGAAACTGATTCAATATTTTTTTTTAAGTTTCGAAGTTGCCGGATTTGTTTTACTTGGAAATAATGACAACTCTCTTCCTCAATCCACACCAATTTTTTCGCTTCTGCTGCAATGCACATTCTTTCAATACACTTGACCGATACCTATGTGAGTAACGGGCTTCATAATATCTCCAATTAAGTAATACAAAACTTTGTAGGCTTGCTCGCCGTGCATATATTTAGTTTCGATATTAAGCGCTTCTTTTACCGGACCATTCATCAAACTTTCGAGTGAGAAAGACTCAAATGAATCGAAATTTGGATACATGATACCTGCAATTATATAAGAAGAAAAAAGTGCATAATAATATGATTATGATATTTCAAGATAATAAGAATTTTGTAACATTTTGAGTTCTCTATATTTTTATATTAATATTAAAAATGGAATCAAAATTTCGTTATTCTTGTAACATTACAATATAACTTTAATGTTACATATATAAAAAAATGTAAACTTATAAAATAATATAATAATATTCATTTATGTAATACGTCTAGATGAAAACGTATCCCACGTTGATGAACGCGAATCTCTTTGTGGTAATGGGCTCTTCTTTGTAAGAATATTGTAAAAGTCAACATTGGAAGTCTCCTTGACAATGACATTTTGCGTGCTAGTTAATGCTTCAGTCGCCGCAGTCCAGGCGTAACTGTCGGCCATTTTTTTCACTATTTGTGCTTCAGCATCAATTTTTTTGAAACCTTCTGTGTCAACCATACCCTGCGAAGCAAGCAAGTTTTTAAGGAATTTTATAAAAGTGCTTTGTATAAATAAGACGGCAAATTTTGTACGAGACCGTGGCGCTGTCGAAGGAGGAAGTTGACATTATTAAGTCCCAAGATCTTGATTACGAAATATATGTGCAGATATCCCGGTGATATCATTTATCGAGATTATTTTTTTTTCCTTTTAATATGTTGTAAAATAAATTTATTTTGACGATAAATTTATTATGATTTCATGAGCTATAAATAATCGATTATTTACCGCGTTGAGTAGATATGGTGCCCATGCCAATACGGAGTCAACAGGAGAGATCCAAGCATCTCCGAGTGCTACTCCCTTTAAATTACTCTTGATAGTGCCATTTTTCTGAGCCTGCAGAAAATTCATATTACGTAAATATCAATTCATAATCTTTGATAAAAATCATAAATTATTCCATTACGTTCAATAAAACGCTCTTCAATAAAATCCTCTACGATTTGGACATTATTTGTAATTTTCTAAATTATTAAATGAATATGTATAAATGTTATGACTTTACATCTATAGAACGTTTTTATTTCTTTTCGTTATAATCTTAAATAATTCTATCGTGTTTGACAGTACGAAAATGCGTCGCAGAGAAAAAATACTCGTTTTAAAGAAATAAATCTTACGATCATCATTTTCGTTTTGTCATATTTGTTAATATTTCATAGTCAATGTTTCTTGAAACCGGAATTCTTTTCTTTTATTTTTCTCTCAATTATCGTGCCCGTGTCTCTTACTAGATCCCAGAGTAACGCGAATTCTGCGCCCATTTTTCCGCCGTACGATTCGGTCATGATGTACGTCGAGACATCCTCGAACTGCGGTAATTTCTTGTAGAAGCCTCGCATACATTCTACAAGATCCTTCGCGATCTGCTCGTTCGTTTTCGTGAATCGGGCCTCAATTTGGGCGTAACTGAAGCCGGTACCAACAGGACTATCGATGAAGAGAACATTATAGTCTTTGACCTATAAATAAATGATATGACGATTATTCACATATAAATTTACAAGTTTAGTCGGTTAAATCCGTGCACAAATTTTAAGAAGGTCGTATCTTATTATTCTACATTTTTTACTTCCTATATTCTTTGTGCGCAGGATTGTTTTTTCTTTCTTCAGTTACATCATCAATAAATCAACTACTCTAAACATTTTTATAAATTGTCTCAACGATTACATATTTATGAATTACACGACTAAATATTATGCTCTATTTTGGGGCAAAGTCCACTCTACTTCTACTTAATTTATTACCCAAGTATAATTTCTTGGATTCAGATTCACATCGAGGGGCCCCAGTTCCTCGAAATTTCCATAACTCGTTGAAGATACGCCTGGTCCACCTTGCAACCAGATGAGCAAAGGTCTATCGTAATATGAATCAACGTTTGCCGTAGTGTAATAGAGCCACCAGAACATAAAAGACCTGTCGCGCACTTTAACGAAATTCCATTCTTGTTCCCCAGGACCAAAGCCCTTTTTCCCTATTATCAGAAAATTTTTTATTATTTATAAAATTGATTAAACAATTGTATGTAATGGCGCGACATGACAGCGTATTAATCCTTAGACGTGCTTTCTCTTTTTTATAATAACAGAATAATTCTTTTAGTCTCTTTTTATTTAAAAAGTATAAAAAAATTTGAGAACCTTTAACACGTATTAGTAAGCTATCTCAAGAAAACATAAACTTGAGAGACTTTTTTCTACTATTTGAATAGATCACATAAATATATTAGATTAGAAATCACATTAGTTCTGTGCACCGAGTTCGATGAAACATTTCAACTATTATTATCAATAATTCAGAAGCGAAGACGCAAAGGCTGAATAATTGACGTGTGTTTTCTAAGCAAAGGCCGACATTTTGCGAAGTGTTAAATAAAATCACAGAGTAAATGTTTCAGTGTTGCTATAGCAAAAGTTATGAATGCAGCGATCAAATATTTTGTCATTTACTTTCAACAAAATATATGCTCAAAAACGTAATATTGTCATTTTTTAACAAAGCATTTTTGCATATATTCATAGATGTAACCTTTTTTATTTCTATCCAGGAAATGATTGGCATCTATGCTTGTTAAATTTTGGTGATTGTCTATATTTTTACAAAAACAGAATGTAGAAATATGTGTAATTAATATGTTTTATATTTTATACATTAAAATATTTTCAAAATAAATTCACTTTTGAAAATGGAGTTTTAGCACTTTCAATTGTTACGAACTCCGTCATTTGTATAATGTTCATTTATCTTGCCATTAAATTCATGTGTTTATTGCATTATTGTGTGATAAAAATGAATGTGTAAGAAAACTTACCAATACTGCCGGAAACAAAGCACAACACGGCGAAAGTGTAAGCAAGTATATTCCGCATCGTGTTCTCTCTTGCAGTGAAATCTTTAGGGAACTAATCGCAGTGAATTTCCTGACTTGTTACTTTTTATCATTTCACTTTACGCATTTTATTTTTATCTCTATATTGGGAATAGATTAGATATATGCATACATGATAATCAGCAGTTATACAATTTATATCAGCTGTATTCTATTGATAAATTGCTTTGCTCTTTGTTTCATTTTACCTGATGTTGTATTGTCATCCTCAGTTAATCTTTGGACAAATAATTATCTACAATTAGACAACATATTTCTTTCTTTGATAAACTTTATCGATAGATAAATTGAAGTGCATTTTTCTATTTATAATGTCGTACACTATACAGTTTTATAAAGTGTATCTCTCAAAAAATCGCTTTAAAATTTCTTATTAGTTTCACCCAAAAGTTAATTTATATAAATTTTAGAATACACACACACACACACACATATGTACAATTTGCATGTGAGGAAGAAAGATATGATATGTAACTTTAAAAAAATTATTACATCTTTAATTTGAATGTTTAATTGGGAAGCAATTTAATTAATTCTCATAAAAATTAGATTTTAAATTGTAAAATTTGCAAAAATATACTTTTATTTTTAAATTTAATATTGTTTTATTTGAACATTTTTTTGCAATATTTTTCAGTGCAAGATATTTTATTTTCTGAAAAGATATTTTTCCCAAATAAGACATTGTTTTTCGGTTTTGTTAGTTTCTATATTACATTAAGCTGTATTTCAGTTCATATTCTTTATAAAGTTTCTTGTTCGGCCAATTTGCTTAAAATTTTCGGAAGATTTTTTGAGTGTAAAAATTTCTTATTTCCTTTTATGAATAAAATATAGATCTTGACGTTGCAAAATGATTTGCAGTAGGCTGTTAGAAATATATAAATTTGCAACTTATATTATTCTTCATAACTTAATTACAAATCTAATAAATGTAAAAATATGATATACTAATAATATATACTATCATACTAATAACATGAAAAAAATTTATAAAGAATTTTAAAATATATTAATAAATTAAAAAAACTATATATGTCTGCATTATAAATTTAATCACGCACATATACACACACGCATTTTATTATTTTTCAGATTTTATTATTATCCAGACGAAATGATTCTTATATTATAGATTTCTTGTCGCTGAAAAACGATTCCGTAAACAAAATTGCTTTATCACATCTCATTTTTGAGCTATGTATTTTAGTTCAAAAGTATCCAAAAGTGCCATTTTTGGCAACTTTAAGTTCAATTTACTGAAATATGACGTGATACAACAATTTCATTTGCGGATCCGTTTTCAATGACGAAAAATCTATAAGGTTTGTAATCTAAAAAAATTCAAGTTATCACACAATGTATATATATCTAGACTAAAAATATTCTGTACACGAAGTGAATCTGGAAGTTTGTAGTTTAAACAGATTGAGATAATTATTTTGAGGGACTCTTTATTTTATTCTCTCAGGTAACAAAAATTTATTAAATTCGTACGCGGTGTATGCGTATGTGTGTGCTTTCTACGAAAACAAAACTTCTCGTGCGGTCTGAAAAAAATTTTTGCTTGTCAAATCAGCTAAAGCAACACGTCGCGAGCAGACTTAGAAAATTATTTGTATAAGATGAACATTTTTTAAATGTCCAAATGTAAATATATTTCATACGTTGAATAATGTACGTTTTTATAACATACATATTTAGTCCATGAACGTTTGGACCAGATTGAAACTAAATTTGTACATCCATTGGTACTGCATATAATTTTTATATGTTAGTGAGTTAAGTGAATGTTTAATCATTAGAATAATCACGTAATTATTAGAATACTTTATCTATTAAATACAAGCTTCTATAGGATTTCATTAGGAGAAAAAGGAATAAATTTAGAAAAGCCTTCAGTTTTTAAATTTCGATAACTTGTAGCTCGTATATTGTATAGCTAAAACATGTTCAAGTAAATTTTAAAATTGTTTTTTATTTAATCTTAAAAAATGTTGATATACTGTTGGATCTTCGCCTAGAAGTTCGTTATGTAGCATCTTAAATATACTTTGCTGTCTTTTGATATGTCATAACTTACACAAAATATTTTTTTATGTTTACGAAGTTTATTTCTACGAGCAGATATTGTTATAATTGTGTATATTATTAAAACTGATGTTATTTTTAAAGAATTTTTCATGATATGGTTTTTATTACATTTACATGCATTTCTTAATATCATATTTTTATACTTTATAACTATAAATATAAAAATGAGACGCGTGAAATTGTAAATATAATGATATATAAAGGCGGCCAATACGAATCGGGTGCGGTAAACGGTGCGCAAAGGAAATCTCCAAATAATTGTAAATCACATGGATTTCATAAATGAATTTAATGACAGAAATCGAATGTTTCGGCTCTAATTTTGAGCCATCTTCAGCGCAGATACTTCAAAAAACCGTTAGAGTTGACAAATTAATATCCGCCGGTAATGAGGTTGAGGACTTCCCCGTAAAGAAGTGACAAATAATGCGAGTTGTTAGGCTCGAAAAATATGTACATGCTCGTACTCAAAAACAACGGAAGTCAAAATTTATAATTGATGCACAAAAAAAAGAGAAAAGTCAATGCATTAGAAAACACTCAAAATTTTACTTATTTAACTGACGTCGCAGATACGGATATAATAAGTACCGCCACGTACGGTGGTTGAAGAGACACTCACACTTTATAACTATGTCACATTTTTAATAATTCAACCTTGTCAAAGAAAAACGATTAAATATTCTATACATAAGCTGCGTTCTGAAATTCACTGCCAGTACTGAAAATTTATAGTATACGTAACGTAAACTGTATATTTTCAGTACTGCCAGTGAATTTTGGAACGTAGCCATCATTTGATATAAAAATATAAATAAAATTTTGTTTTGAATTCTTGTCACAAATTATAAATCGCGTAAAGTGGACTTTAAAGTAAAAATAAAATTTTATTTCTACGTTTGATAAAATTTGTAAAATACAATATGTAATATTTTTGTGTAAAAGAATTACAATGAGATTACAATTAAATAAATTTGCATGTATTTATGAAATATTCTTATGATATGAAAATAAAATGTTTATTTTTGCTATTGTAGTAATTTCTTTGATTCGTTCTAACATTAAAAAATATTATTTAAAATACTATTCAATGTGTTTTATTGTGTTCAAAGAGTCAAGGAATATGATAAGTCTCTATTACATAAAATATATTATTAATCTCACATTTATAAATTAAAATGATAGCTCAATAAATAATAATCTATTTATGAATAAATATATCTATTATATTTTCAGAATTTGGAAAGGGAATGCAGTAGCAGCAGCAGCAACAACAATCGGTGAGTGAATTAATTTGATAATCTATTAACAATTAATTAAAGTAAAAGATATTCGTGTTATATTTCTCAATGTTTATAAATCCTGACAATGTCTATAAATTCCGTAAGTAATTTCAATAAGTAGTCCAGGAGTGAGCTTGGTTAAATAGACAAAAATGGCTATCATATTAATTGTCTTTGTTTATTTAATCCATCTCACCCCTGATCAGGACATCTCGGAGCGTTTACACGTAAAATATATATAAATAATCTACATTACATGTATTCAATGTAAATTGTGTTTTATATATTATCTATGTAAACAATAATCAATGGATCATAGAAAATTCAGATTTTGTAAAAATTAAAAATTAAAATTGCATTTCATTTTCAATATATTTTTATTTTATCAATACTAAAGTCAGATATATTAAGACCTTTTTCATTATCTGGTTAACTTATGATTGAAGTTAACCTGATATTTTATCCAATGATGAGTTTCACCTAGAGCATCATCATGAGTGAAGCTCATTGGATAAAACATCAGGTTAAGTTTAACCACAAGTTAATCAGATAATGAAAAACCGTGTCTAACAATTTTATAACTCAATTACTTTTTCTATATTGAGTTATCCAATTTATAATAATTTGTTGTTTGTATTGTTTACACGAAAAAGTTTCGTGTAAACATAAATAATCCATGTAGATGTAATATTGAAATTTACAATACAACTTTGTTACTGGTCATAGCACGGAAGAGAATCGGAACAAAATCGGACATTACCTACGGGTTTCATAGACATTGGCTACGTAGTCCACATTATATGGACATAGAGCCGCTCCAAAATAAAACCGCAGAATAAATAATTTGTAAACATTTATTAAATACTTACAATTAAATTAATTTATTAAATTATAAAATGAAATCATTTATATAAATAATTTTGTATATGTATATCTTTATTAGCATAAATGATTATTTTTCATTGTTTCATTCAATACAAAATCATCATGACTCTCTGCTGAGTCCTGCTCTTTCTTTCTGATTGTGATAGTTATTCAATACACTCTCAAATGTTTCCTTAGGAGTATTAGATATTTCAATAATCCTCCTACATATCCATTTGTATAATATATTATTGCTACTAAATTACAGTAAAACTTATTCACTCGTAAGAGTTTCGAAAACATTTTAAAAATATTTGTATATTTACAAAATAAACAATATGTAAATACTACTACTTCATATGGAAACAATATAATAAATGCTGTATCACAATTCAAGTATAACGCTATTAAGCGTTTGGATTTTTGGACATTAGTTCCAGGTCAGAATCCATCATATCTTTTACAAGTTCCTGCAATCAATATAATTATATATATACATTACATTTGTAACATAGAATGTTTATGAGAATTATTTGCAATTTTCTGAAATGCTACAGAAAATTACCTTAAACGTAACAGTCGGTTTCCATCCGAATTTGTTTCTTGCTTTTGATGCATCACCCAAAAGTACATCCTGTCGAAAAATAAAAAAAAAACAATTAAATATAAAATTGATTTAATTTCTCCAACTTTCAATTCTCTCATTTATTGAACATGATATCTTACCACTTCGGTTGGACGGAAATATTTCGAATTTACGCGAACTAATACTTGACCGGTTTGTGCGTCTTGCCCCGTCTCATTCACGCCCTCACCTTGCCACTTAATTGTGCGACCCACATACTGGAATGCAATTTCTACAAACTCCCTCACGCTATGTGTCTCTCCCGTTGCTATGACATAATCGTCCGGCTGCATTTGTTGCAGCATCAACCACATTGCCTGCACATTTTAAGGGGATAACATAGGTGATATCAAGAAATTTGAATTATTTAATTCAAGAGTCATGCGAACTTCAAGTCTAATAGTCATAAAATGTTACCTCCACATAATCTTTCGCATGGCCCCAATCTCGCTTTGCATCTAAGTTTCCTAATTCGAGCACATCCTGCAGACCTAAATGTATCTTCGCTATAGACCTCGTCACCTTCCTCGTGACAAAATTCTCTCCTCTTCGCGGACTTTCATGATTGAATAATATGCCGTTGCACGCAAACATATTATATGCTTCTCTATAATTTACAACAATCCAGAAGCTATATAACTTCGCGCAAGCTGAAATTTGAAAAAAAAATGTATGATCTAAAATTATTTAATCTAAACAAATACGATATAATGATCTTTTCTCTTAAATACCATATGGAGAACGTGGGTAAAATGGTGTTTTTTCATTTTGTGGGACTTCTATCACTTTGCCATAAAGTTCGGACGTTGACGCATGATAAAACTTTACAGATTTTTCCAAACCGCATGTACGTATCGCGTCCAATATTCTTACCGTTCCAACCGCATCTACTTCCGCGGTATATTCGCTTACCTCAAAGCTTACCTGTCAATACATAAAATAGCACACATCATATAACTTTCAATTTATTTAATAAGTATTTTACATATGTGTTTAATATATACCTTAACATGACTTTGCGCTGCGAGATTATAAATTTCCGTCGGCTGTATTGCGCTAATGACTTTGATCAAGCTACTAGAGTCTGTCATGTCACCGTAATGCAGCTTCATTTTGCCCTGTCGATGGCATTTCGGATCAGCATAAAGATGCTGAATACGCCCAGTGTTAAATGAACTAGCACGCCTGATGATGCCATGCACATCGTATCCTTTCTCCAGTAAGAACTCTGCCAAGTAAGAGCCATCCTACAAATAGCAACAAAAGACTGGGAATAGTGTAAATGTCTGCTGTTTCTAAAACAGTTCCGTGGCAAATATTTTTGTGGCAAATAGAGTAATATCATAGGGATTTAAAAATCAATGTTTTTCTCATTAAAATTCAATGCTACAGTTTTAGTTTGAATATCACATATTTGGTTAAATCAACACATTCTGTAAGCAGCAGTGAGATCAGTTGTAAATTTAATCATTTAAAAATTTTAAGTGCTTACCTGCCCGGAGATACCTGTTATTAGAGCGACACGTCTATCATCGCCAGTTGCCATGTCGATACAAGTCAAGTTCACTTTCCTTTCAATGAGCTTACTGTTACTATTTATTGCCACGACAGATCCATTAAAATGTTGATAATGTTTATCAATGGGAAAATTAGTTTCTTTTTTCCTGATATAAATATTTTTATTCTTTTTTCCCTCGTGTTGTTTTTCGTTCTTCTTACCGTTTTTCACTGTGCCTTCAATTGTCTCTTCCTTCTTATTTTTAAATAATAATATTAAATATTTCTCGCGTTGAAACTTGTTCAAATTTTGTTATCGCATTCTACTATTGTGAGGAGGATTAAAAATTGATAAATTTGCTCAGTGATGGATTTTTCTGTGTCCTTTTTCTGTCATTCTTTCAATTCGTTTCTCAATCCCGTGAAAATTGTTACGACTCGAGCACTCAGAATTCTTCTAAATTTTCCGTATGACGGTTTCCACCAGTTTCCACGTTGCGAAAACTTCAGATGTTTTTCCATCGAAAAGAAATTTCTCCACGATGATAGAGTCACTTCAATAAGTGACTCTACGCGACGATTGTACGTGACGCTATCTGTGCTATGTATAATGTCTGAACTACGTAGCCACGAATTTTCTCTATAGGTAATACGTTTTTTTGGTGGTTCCGCTTAGCGAAGTTTCAAACCTTATCTAACGATGACTTTTATTAAATTCCAATTAACTTATTGACTTAATTATTAATTCATTCGGTAGAATTACTGCCTGCAAAATTTGTAATCATATACCGGTAGAAAAATTTTCATCAAATATAATGAAACATCAAGCTCATGAGAATTTTATTAAAAATTTTAATTTCAATAAAATTTTGATGAACTTTTATTAAATTTAATGAAATTTTAATGATATTTCGTGGAAAAGATTATTTTCTGCGTTTAATAAAAAATAGATGACATTTTAAAGAAAATTTAATGAAAATCTAATAAAACTTTAATAAAAAATTATTATTATTTATTGAAAAAGTAAGGAAATCCTCTCCTCTCGTCCTCTCCTCTCGTAAAAAAGCCGTGTAAATGATTTTATTGTTGACGGTTTTCCGAAATACTGATTGGTTCTTTCGTTTGGCTCACTTCATGTTGCGAGAGTAACTGTCTTTGCGTTGATTGAATTTTGACAGCTGTTACATTGACAGTTGACAGCTGTAACAAAAAGTAATGTATCGTGGATTTCTTTTTAATAGTAAATTTGTAATTTGTAAATTATGCAATATCAAAAGCTTTGTAGCGCGCGCCTGTTTTGTCTAAAACAGCTTGTCTAAACTTGCCAGTTTTATTAAAATTGCCACAAAAATCACAAATATTCTATAATGATAAATTAGTGACATTTTACTGGAGTTATAATTAGTTTATATGACATTACAATGAAAAATCGCAAATAATCAATAATGATTAACATTTTATTGAAATTTGTATTCAATTTTTTTTAATTACAACGAAAAATCACGAATATTCCTTAATGATAATTTAATGACAATTTAATTTTATTGAAACTAATGAATTTTTGATGAAATTTTAATAAAGTCTAGTCAAAATGTTTCAAAATAAACATCTTTTAATAAAATGTCATTAAAATTTCATTAAAATTGCATTAAAATTTAATCAAAATTTTCTACCAGGAAATTACAATTTGTTCCTCTTCAATCTAATCTTTTATTTTATATGTTGAAGTACACGAAATTAATAATATTATTCTTTAAAAAATAGTTTATAGGTTGACAAATCGGGAAAATGTATATAAATATTTTGTTTTACTTTTCAAATTTAATAAAACTTATGAAGTACAAACAATTCAATTATTTTCTTTAGAAATAATTATGTAGTATCAGATACTATATAATATGATTACATTAAACTGTAAAGAATATACATATATCCTCAAATAATTATTTTAAGAAAAAGAAGCCTGGAATAAAAAATTTCAATTTTTTTATTTGTTTTAATTATCCATTTCGTATATCTGAATCTTTCTGTAGAATTGTTGCTATTAACTTAATTAAAATTAATGAAAATAGGAAGCAACACACTAGGAAATGATACATGTGACTTAATAAATACAACGCGAATTAAAAAAGTGTATGCAAAAAATGTTACTTTATAAGTGTCAAAAAAATAATTCATTGCTTTTATGTGTAATATAGGCATAGAAACTGTAAATATATTACCTTTATAAAGAATCAATAAATTCAATATATTTTTAAAATAATATCACGATCTTATTTTAATTCGTGAATTGTTGAAGATTGCTATTGTTGCTTTTTTGTTGGGATCTTTTTTAAAACTTAAACAAATTCTCTGTTTCCTCCTTCTGTTATCCGAAATGCAAAATTTCTTCGGTGTACTTTGCAACGTAGTGAGTAGAAAAAAATTACGTTAAACAAACATATTAGTCTTCTAGATTTCTAATTATAATGTTGTATACATAGAATAATCTTTATGTTACAATAATAAATCACTTCACAATAAATAGAAGTATAATTCTGAATATACATATAACATACTGACGCAAAATTTAATTTTGACTTCAAAATCTTGTTTAACAGCGTTAATCGACGCCAAGAGGTTGTCACCTTTACATCAATGTCACTAAAACTATTTCAGTAATAAATGTAAAGCTATATTTGCGACTCTCGTGTGGACTTCCGTAGTATGTTGTCGATGCTGAACATCGTCATTTTTGGGATATGTCCTGTGGAATCTGTACATTCAGTTTCGTTATCTTTCGCCACGGCGATCTCTTCGTTTGTTTCAATGTCCTTACGTTGTTCCCCTTGATGTTTCGTCAAATTGGTCAAGAGTTCGGTCGATACCTGCAATCAGAGCCGCGCTTCAGTAGTGTTATCAGAAATATTCCATTAGCAAAGCTGTTTTCTAGTCCGAATAGTTTAGATACGGCGCGTTCGAGCTGGCGGCATGCGGTAGGCCAACTTCAGATGTCGAACCGTCGCGTCTCAAAGTGCAATAATCGCGCAGGCTGCGCAGAGCCCTTTCTTGCGAAAGACCAAAGCTTCTCTGTACCGGTAATCCCGCGAGCCCGCGTGATCTTTCCTGAGTGAGTACCCGCCGCCGTCTCGTTCTCCTGCGCCTGTAATTGCCGTGCTCGAACATCTCGCTGGCGGACGGGTCCAGGGTCCAGTAGCTTCCCTTCCCGGTGGTGTGATCCTCGCCGTCTTCCGCGCTCGTCCGGTCCCGCGGTACCTTCACGAAGCAGTCGTTCAGGCTGAGATTGTGCCGTATGCTGTTCTGCCAGCCCTGCCGGTTCTCCCTGTAGTAGGGAAACCTGTCCATGATGAACTTGTAGATCCCGGCGAGTGTCAACCGTCGCTTCGGCGACGAGTTGATCGCCATCGCGATCAGGGCGATGTACGAGTACGGTGGCTTCTCGTGATGCGGCGCAGTCTTGAA
>QKQZ01020807.1:0-14942 GCA_003595255.1 Solenopsis fugax
TTTTATTTATAAATTAAGTTTGTTTTTAATGTATAAAATAACAAAGAAATATTTTTTTATATAATAATGTATTAATTTTTATAAACATTGATTTATTAAATTTTCAAAATTAGTTTTTTTTTAATAAATTTTAAAAGAGATAAGTCATATTTACTTAATATAATGAGGCATTGTTTACATTTTTTAAATTATTTTTAGAACTGTTGTAAAAACTACATTATAAAAAGAGTTTAGTAATAATAATCAAGTCTACATGATAGTTACTAAGCTTTGATGAAATAATTTCATATAAACGTTCAGTTAAAGTAATTGGTTACTATTAATATAATTAATGTTGTTTTTCAAAGACTCACTTTATTTCTTTTTACAATGTACACAAAGAGGATTAATCAAAAGAAAAATTGCTGGTCCGCACTGTTTATTGAGAACATTTTTATTTTATCGAGTTTCGTGTACGCTTTTTTTTCTCTCAGCGCCGAAGCTAGAAATCATCGTCACCTCCGTCAACTTCCGTATGTTCTCGCACGGTCCACGGGAAACTAGATCATATGACCGACCGCATATTTTCGTCCCGAGAAATTTAATATCGCGGAATTCTCAGCGGAATGTCACGCGCCAACTACGATCGAGATGGAGAAAAATATTCGGTATATCCGATACCGATTACCACGCTGCGCGGAATTAGGTTCCGCGTGATCCGCGCGCATACAACGTTCGCTTCAGCAAACTGCAAAATCAGATACACAGAGTTTCGTATGTACAGTAAAGCAATCAAAAATATTTCGAGTTTGTATGTATGGGAAAAACCTGTAAGTGACTTCTCCGCGCCATATCTCACAAATATGAGCAAAATTAAATCACGGTCGGTTTTAAACAATTTAATCAGTTTTTATAAGTATCGATCTCCGCGTCGCGATACCTTTTTAATATTGACCGGTTTTTTCCCATCGCGTTTATTCCCTCTTCCTCGTCAAACTTTCATGCTTAAAGAAAACAGCGGTTGGGTCATACGGGGTAATGCGATCTCCGTAGAGCCGACAGGCAGAGTCGCGTCGTTATCTCTGATCCCGTCGCACGCATCTTCCACATGCTCCCTCCAGCAAAGGTTGGTGTGCTCGGAGGCTAACGACGATTATTTGTAGCTACGGTAATTTACGAAACGACAACCTTGGGAGGTCGTAACGCAGGAGGCACTGCTATGTGTGCAGCGTGCGTCTCCGGTCTGTTTGTTTTAGAGCCTGTCATAAGGTACGCATAAGAATCTCGCCGGGTCGGCTTAATGGCTCATCTGCCAATTTATCGTCCGGGTTCGGATGCGTGCCTTTATGGATCGTAAAGAGCCAAAGTTTCGACGGCATTTAAAGTCCAATTACTTCGGTAATAACGCCGAATCGCGGCCACATTGTTGCGCGCCGGCTTCATCAGCGTGCACAGTAGTCATTGTGCGTAATATGTCACTTTAACTCACGCTAGCTTCTCGTCAGAAACCAAGAAACTCCGAAATAAATGCCCCGTGTCCGCATAAAATCTGCGCCGTTGAACGCAGGCAACTCCACGCGAATTTTTCGTCTGGAAATTAATAATAACGTACCGTACGGGGAATTATTGCATTCGAGAATGTTAGATTAGGTCGGGTTAATTAAACCCTCGACGTAGCCCAACACAGGTGGAGTCGCCTAAGCGCTTGGAAGAGAGCATGCTGCGGCATAGAGCAAGCGGGCAACGAGCAAATCGTCTAAACGGGACGAAAATGCCCGGGCCGGGCGAATATTTTTGCGTCGGCAGTGCCGGCAAATTGAATGCAATTTATTACGCGCCATTATATAAAGGCCGCGGCCCGCTCGGCACGAGCCCTCATATTTTATGATAAATAACAGGTTGACCCCTCGACACGCAGGATATATGGTGAATTAATGGTGACCGTTTGGGCAAAAGTACGTACGGTACGTCTGGTGGATTCAAAATTATTAGCGGCGACCGCCACTCGAATAACTCAATGCACGGAATGCCTTCTTTTTTTTCTTCACGAGTCAGGGGTTCTCTAAATATCTCGGTCTATTAAAACGCGTGCCTGTTCTGACCCGATTTGCTTCGCCGCGGCGTCTCTAAGTGACATCATGAATTTCGCATGCATAGTTGCATCTTATCAATAGACTTGAATCAAAGAATATCAGATATTAATTAATTCTATGGTACACAGAGAAAAAGATTTCGGAATTAGTATTCCCATTTATTTGACTGAAAGTTGTTTCATTGAAACAACATGTGCTTATACAAAACTATTTGTTTGAATAAAAATGTTATTGTTTCATTAAAACATCTATTATTTGATGTGAAACACTATTATTATTAGTTGTATTTACTAATTCAGACATTAGTTTGTTTGGACCATTCCAAATAAATTTGTTTGAATACAATAAAATTTATTAAGACCAGAGAAATCGTTTTTTCTGTGTACGATACAAAATTAATCTATTACACTGTTCAACAAAAAATTATTTTTTATTCTCTTTATGAAGTGTCATAGTATCTCAAAGTTTTTTTCACTCTGGATATGATGCTGTTATCAAAATTTGCGTATATAGCGCAAGATTTTGGACAAATTAGGATGAAATCAATTAAAATATAAGAAAAGTAAATATATACGTTCCCCTAAGATAATAACGAAAAATGATAAGTGCTATCATCGCAAATCTAAAAAAACACAAACATTTTAATTTTTTTGTTAATTTTCAACATTTTTTTAAGGCGAAAAAAAACTTGCTTCTAAATAATGTCAATGGAATCTAAAAGTATAATTCCAAAAGTTTAAAATTTGAATTTTTAAATAAATTTTCATGATTATATGACTTATTTTTATCAAGTTATAAATTAAGTTCTGTTTGAATTTCAGACTTTGTGTATAAGCTACAATATAAGAAAAGTAAATATATACGTTCCCCTAAGATAATAACGAAAAATGATAAGTGCTATCATCGCAAATCTAAAAAAACACAAACATTTTAATTTTTTTGTTAATTTTCAACATTTTTTTAAGGCGAAAAAAAACTTGCTTCTAAATAATGTCAATGGAATCTAAAAGTATAATTCCAAAAGTTTAAAATTTGAATTTTTAAATAAATTTTCATGATTATATGACTTATTTTTATCAAGTTATAAATTAAGTTCTGTTTGAATTTCAGACTTTGTGTATAAGCTACAATATAAGAAAAGTAAATATATACGTTCCCCTAAGATAATAACGAAAAATGATAAGTGCTATCATCGCAAATCTAAAAAAACACAAACATTTTAATAAACTTACAGATTTACAAATACCTTTTAAATCTCGTAGAATAAAATGTTACTTTAAAAAAAAAATGAAAATTAGGCCTTTGCAATTTTTCAAGTGATTTGTTACTTTAATAAGAATAAAAATTCACTTCTTTAGACTAAAAATTTACTTTTACAAAATTTTGACAACGGCATCATATTCAGCGTGAAAAAAATTTTTAGGTATATTATGGCTCTTAGGAGAGAATTTCAATGTTGAGAACAATTATTTTCAGACTAAGTATATAATTTTATGTTAATAATAATAATCTTTATTACTTTTATATATTGGTAACTTCTGAATTAATTTTTTCGGGAACTATCTGGAAATTTGAGTAAATAAATATTAATGTTTTGAAATAATTTTGAAATCAAAATTGTAAAAACTTATTCGAATGGTTTACAGCAAAAATTAATATAAATGAACAACAAATTCACAACAAATTTACAGTTTTTTACAGTCTTTACAGTCTTTACAGTTTTTTTAGGGTAAAAAGAGGATCATAGAGATGACTGTTGACATCGATAATATTAAATTAATTTTCAATTTAATTTCATTACAGATATTACAGTTCTAATTCAATTTAAGAGCTGTGTTTAAAATCGAAAGTAATGGCACACAGTTCGAAAGAATTAGAAATATGTAAAATTACACAAGAAATGTTATTTCAGCACTAAGATCTAGCTGACCGTTTAAGCTTATCAATTATTTGTATTTTCACATAGTGGTATTCTTATTAAAACATAAATGAATTTTAATGTTTGATAGAATCGTGAAGAGAGAGAAAGAAAGAGAGAGGAAAAGTAGAAACGGAAGTGTTCTTAAGATCTACAAAGCTCTTAAAATATCTCTGGGAAAGTCTTAAAAAACTGCACAGAAATAATACAATCCGGAAAATACGCGCGCCTGGTGTACCCGCGGAAATTTCATTCCGCGCCGAGAAAGTGGAAATCTTCCTCTTCCGCTAAGCGGCTCCACGAATATAATTAAAACCGCGCAATAATAAGGCGCGGTGATATGATTTCGGGCAAAGTTCGTGGCAACGCGTGGGAAAGGTGCAAGATATAAAGGACGCAGCTCATTTACCAAAAAAAAATAATGGAAAACTCCGTGAGTGTAGCGAGAAAAATCAGCGACGGTGGTTACATTTGTGGCAATTCGGATTTGCAACCGGAAAAACCAGAGAGAGAGAGAGAGAGAGAGAGAGATCGAGCAATTAACATATTTTAATCGAATTCGGTCGATTTATTTCAGTGTAAATGTATGTCGTCTCTCTTTTGAGTTTACTTTTCAAACGTTTACTCTTAAAAGCAAACACAATTTGAAAATTAATTTATAATAAACATGCGAATGTGTTAGCGATTAATGCCGAACTGCAAAGAGCGTGTAACAGCGGCGCGTGCGAACTAATGAAAAACGGTAGATCGCAGGGCGTAAACGCAATGAATAATTGCGGATGGGTTCCGCAGGTAACGAACACGCGTGATGGATCGCTCGTGGCTGCGGGCGGGGAAAACGCGAATTCGAAATCCACCGGCGGGAGAAGCCCCGTACAAAAATGACGCTCCACCTTCGAGGAATTTGCGGCGGTCATTGTAGCGCGCGGGTATTTATCACGAGGCTGAACGGAGAGAACGCACGAGTAACTGTACATAATACGTAGCGAGAGGCGCAGAAACTCAAAGATAACGCCGAACGAATGATCGTCTGAATTCGCGTCGGGATAACGTGATAGCAGATCGCGAGGAACGCAGGAAGGTATCGGGCCTAATCAAAATATCAGACATTATATATCGTCCATTAAATGGAGTAAACCGAAGGAGAGAGAGAGAGAGAGAGAGAGAGAGAGATTGATTAATTGATTGAGTGTTCATTACTGTTCTAGGGCAAGCCCTCCAAGAATAAAATACATACAAAAATAGGCAAGAAAAAATTATAAGGCAAAGCAATTAAAAGAACATTAAAAAAAAATTTTTTTTAATGAAAAATAATATAGTTCCATTTAAGATATAGAGAAAGAAAAAAACTATGTATAATAAAAAATAAAAATAAGAAAATAAATACAAAAATAAAATAAATGGATATAAAAATGCTAAGTCGAAGAAGCAAATAACAATAATCAGAGCTCGAAATAGAGAGAAAGAAAGGGAGAGAATGCGCGGTATCATCGTAAATAAACGAGCAACTCGGCTCATGTAAAATATTGTCACTCTAATCAGACGAACGAAGCCGTACTCTCGTTTGCTTGGAATCGTCCTGCGTTCACGACGAGTCGTATCCGACTTGACGTCGACTCGCCAGATGGTACCGTTTCGCCTGCGTTCATTAATTAGCGTGTCGTTCGTTTAATCTGTTGCGCGTGCACGGAATAATTCCACGCGGCAAGCATTCGCCGCAATATCATTTCGAATTGAACACTGATAATTGGACACTTGACTTCCTATCTTCAGCGAGCCAGCTGACGAAAGGCCAAACTGTCTCTCTTAAAGAATTCTAGATACTCTTCTTTTCCCTTCGAACTTGTTCCTAAGTATAAAGTTTCGGGCGGGAATTAACTTCGAAATAACTTTTAAACTGACCATTAACGCAAACTTCATTATAAACTTAATAAAAAGTCGGATATGCTCACGATTGTGTCTTTCAATTTAAAGAGTATTATTAATATGGACAAGTTTGCATTCCACACAAATCAGACGCGAAATAATTAAGATTATAAATGTCGAGAACCTGCATATTTATTTAACATTCTGAAAGATACAAAATACAAAAATAAAACCGCGTGAGAAAGATACGAGAGAGTTGCTGAGTGCGTATTGGTCACAAAAATTGAACCTCATCAATATTTTATATTTTTACTTGATGTAAGTAATATAATTTAATGACAAAAATATGAAATAAATAAGAAATTAATAATATAAGACAAAAATTTAACAGATTATATCCTATATTGTGTACTAACAATACTTTAAAAATCAGCTACAGATGTTAATTTTTTATTAATTTATACAGCAGATAATAATGTAATTGTAAACTTTTATTCCAAATCTTATATTTAAAAAAAAGATTTATGTACAATATTTTACATTTATTGTACATAATATTTGCAATTATTATAAAGATTAAATTAATATTTTTATGAAATCTATTAAATTTCCTAGATTATACCATCAAATTATATTACAATAAATAATATTAATGCAAGACTGATAAGTGATTATAGTAAAACTAATAAGTCATATGTAATAATAAAAATATATCAATAGCAGAAATTTCAAGCTAATTTTATTTCGGCATCTTTATTTTTTCATTATTGTTATTTATTAATTATGAAATATTTAAATATATTTTTTCGATAAATTAATTAATAAAAGTACTAATAAATATTATTAATAAAACAAATAATAATTAATCATTTTATATACTTTTAATTATTTTAATTTCTAAATTCGATACTTTCAAAAGCGATACGATTTAAAAGACCTATAAATACGGTTCAGGCAATCAGTTATATATCTTTTGTAACATATTGCACGATTTATATAATAAATTAATTTGTTATTTGTGGAAGATTAAACGTGTAGTAATAAGTCTTTGAATCATCAAGCTATAATTCTTAACGTTTAAAAAATTTAGTTGCTTCTGCGAAATACATGTAAATAAAAGAAATATTTGTTTATACTATTTAAAAATGTGTTTATATTGACTAAATAGTATTGACTAAATAGTATTAACTAAATAGATAGATTGAAACTAAATTATTTGTTACAACAAACTATTTTTTTTAGTGCACTTGCATACAAATCATTACCAAATGGGAAAAACTTATAACAAAATACTTTAAGTATGATACCCAGTGCAGATCAAACAATGAAATGGTTGTATTTTACGAGTATCAAGCTACAAGATTCAGAGGCAGACCCAATAATCCTTCGATGCGTATCGAGGCATCTCAGAATCGAGCACTACGATACAATTAGCAGAAGATACAGCGGCCAATGTTGCTGCTGTTACGAATAAAGACGAGTCTTTTGCGTTAACCGCTTCATCTTGATCTCAGTCACGTCCACGGAGCGGATACCTTTGCAATCTTATATATGGCATTATGACTGATCATTAGGGGGCCCAACTTTCGCTCGAAGTGGATCACTTTGAATCTTAATCGTGCCGGCCGATCATCGATACATCGGCGCGCCGTTGTAAAAATCTGCCAATCTGTATTCAATATAGCGAAATGACGTGCTTACTGCGCATTCAGAAAATTCGTTACTCGCCACCCGCAGACTGAGAATCACTTAATCGTTCGTTCGATTTGTTCGCGCCTCAAATATTTCAGCAGTTGAAATTGCAGTGACTTAATTACGGGCACGTAAGAGGCGGAGCATACGTTCGCAATTAAGCCTCAAGCCTCAATATTCCCGTTCGATTATAATCTACATTCCTCTGCGCGCGCAAGCGGCATTAATTGGACATAATTACGAGAAGCAATCAGTAATATTTAGGGATTGTTAGAGCTCAAGGAAGATATGTATATATAATTTTGAGTAAAAGAATGCTTCACTTTTCTTTTAGTTTTGTAGATTAAAAAGAAGATAGAACAAAAAATAGGATCACTGCACCAGTCGTTGAATAATCACAGTAAATAACAGTTTAAGGAAAATATCAAAATAATAAACTACAAATTATGGTGAATGATCTAGTTAGTGACAATGTCCCAAATACTAAAAATCCTATCGTAAATGCTTTCTTCAATTAAAAGATTAGAGTTCTGCTTTTAATAAAATATTTTAATAATAAGTAGATTTCTTAAGAATTCAAGTAAAATTAAATACAATTATATTATTAAGTTAACTTATATGGAATATAATTAATATATATTCAAAAAAGCATTTAAAATCGAATTTCCAGATCGAATTTAGACACTGTTAGTAATTAGGTCATTTACCCTAATCAATTTGTTTTAGATTTAATTTTCATACAGAATGGATTAAAATATTATTTTATACTTTAAAATGTAATTATATTAAATTCTTTTTATTTGTTTAACTGGTGCAGTGGCCATGTAATAAAATATGGAAAAAATATGAAATTTTATAAAATAATTTCCAAAGAAATAAGAGACTGTTACCTAGATAGAGATAATCTCTTTGCTAAAATAATTGCAAGCCAATGGACAACTGAATTGATACGGCGTACATCGAGAAGATTACCTGTTACCACTAATCGAGATTATTGCTCGGTGAACGCGGTTGCAACGCCGTTGCAAATTTAAGTACACGCAAAGACAGAGATAAAGCCGTTGCGCGCTACCAATGCTCGTCGACATTTACGAACTTTTGCAAACAACGTGCGGAACCGCGCGAGAGCATTCGCAAACAGAGGAATGCGAGAGACCCTCTTCACATACTTGTGCGCTCGTACATATACGTAACGGTGATTTCGTGGGTACACAAACACACGCATGCACCAAAGTATCTCGTACATACCTGGGCATCTTTGCCCGTGCGCGGCTTAAATCCGCTTAACGATGGGAACTGTGGTTCCCGCCAGGTATAAATGACGGAAGTATCCGACGATGTATTCGACAACGGTATTACTCGTTTATCCTTATAAAACGCACAGACCGTCCGTCGTGACAAACCCAAAGAAGTGACGGCTGGCTTTTGTGCCGTCATTCTGTATACGCGTATCAACTTCAGCCACTTAATTAGATTAGCAAGTGAGTAGGTATGGTACGTAAATATGGCATTTGGTACGATACGATTGATTACACAAGTGCGGAGTTTTCTCATGAAACTATCCGTTTCCCGACGATGCTGTTGGATTAGTCATACTCGTGTGTATAGAGGAAAAGGTGATAATCTCCCATTTTCATTTTGCATATTAACTTTATTAATAATTAATATTTTAAATTGAAAACTTAACGATTATGTCAATGTGTGGTTCAATTGATTCTAGACTTAAAGTTATGAAATAGTTATTACTTAGAACTTTATTTATAAAAATATGATGACACCGCGTAATGGTTCGGAGGAGAATAAAAATAGTAACGTGATCCTCCCACAAAAATAGATTTTAAAAATTAGTTTTCTTTAAAAAAAAAGCAGTGTGTTTTTTTATAAAATTATATATTTATTCAAAATGAAGAGAAAATATTACAGAAATACACAAATGTATGTACGTACACGTAAGCTTTCCGTATATAGACTGCAGTATTGAAAATCTATAATATATAAAATGTAAACTATAAATTAGTAGTAGAATTACAATATTAAATAATTTCTTCGATATAAAAAATTCGACAAAGTAGCCATATTACGACTGTTGTGGCGGTCAGCACGTTTAAGGGATTACAATAGACAAATTCCATATTATTTAACTTTACATATCTCGAAATGTGTACAGTAAAAAAAAAGATTAAATAACCAAAGTATTCAAAAGTATAATACGTATATTTATGTATCTTGACAATTCACTCAAGTTTAAAAAGAATGAAGAAGTATTGTATGTGTAATTAAATGCTGAAGTATATTTTGAAAAAGTTTTGAAATGCTTAAGAGGATGCTATACTGACGGGAATTACCGACACATTTTTCTTGAATTTTCGAATTGGCTCTACAGATCACAAACTCCTTTTGCAGAATAAAAATACGCACCAAAACAAAGTGGGAACTGGTAAATTTTACGAGAAAATCGAAAGAAAAGTTAAAAATTCACTTATTTTTGGCTCGTGGATCTGTCAATCGAGGTTAACTTTTGTCATTTACTGACGTTCTGTAGCTCGTATGTATGAAATGAGACCACCCCCATTGCAGAAAACTTTAACGAACAACACTGACTGTGTGTCATTCCAATCAAAAGCCTAACAAAAAAGTTTAATCCTTGAACAACTGTACGTGTATAAATTTCGCTTAGCGCACGTAAACGATGACAAGCAGAGCAGTGATTGTGTGCAAAAGTAATTGATAGGTCTTTTCGCAGATGGCATTACAATCAAAAAACAAAGACAGATCTATGCATTGGACAAAGAGCGTTAGCTTGGTGTTAGCATTTCCCCTTTTCCCTCTACAGAAAAAATAATCTGCAGTACCGACGTTGAGGAAGTTCAGCTTTAGGTATAGCATCCTCTTAAAAGTAAAAATGCCTTGTAACAAATGTCAGCTATTGTGTAGTAGCATATTAGCGCCAGTGCATAACGATAGATTGTTAAACAAATGATTTCACAAGGAGTTGTATAGTATATCACACAGAATTCGTTATCTAATAATAGATATATTACAAACCATAATACGTACAAGGGCCACTTTCTCCTTTATGAAATAATAAGAGGAGAAGGTAACATTATGGCTGTAGACATTACGGCTACCCCTATCTCCGTTATTATGCTTATGGAATTATTCGTTTAGTACCTCGCCGTTTTCTACACTATTAAAAATGTCATAAAATTCAATATATTTTCAAGCTAAACATTAAATCTAAAGCACATTAAATTAAATATATCCATAACTGAAAAGTATGTGCATGCAATTTAATACACTTTTGGCAACTTTAAATATTTTTAATGTACTTGCTTGAAATTTGCTTCCGTTACATTACATTAAGTTCTGCTGCCGATTTTTAACAGTGTAATGCTGCTAATAACTGACAATTATTATTGGGATTTTAACTATGGCCGCCTCAATGTTCACACTATACACTCAAATATGGATGTGTAGTGTGAACATTGATGTGAAATATCCTTATTGAGGCAGCCATATTGGACACGAGTTAAAATCCTAATAAAGCATTTTTACTTTTGAGCACTTCAAACTTTTTTAAGATACATTTTAATACCTAATTACATATACTTTGTTAATGTTTTTAAACTTGAACGTATTATCACACGAATAAATGTACACTCGAGTATATTTTTTTGTTACTTAACTTTTCATTCAGTTGTATATATTTCAAATTATGCAAAGTTAAAGAATAACATGTGATTTTGTTAATAAAATTTTTTAAGCGAAATTTCATATAATCGAAATACTTATTTCTTATTTAAATCGATTGTCACTTTAGAGGACTGTGTTCAGAAACATTAGAGATATCGTTTTGTTCAATCATAAATTCCAATTTTTTATAACTTTCCCTGATCCTGGGAGACAAATAATAATTTTTTTCTGCTATTAGAAGGTCCCAGTTTCTAATAAATAACATAGGTTCGGGGCCAAAAATGGCCTTCACTTAACATCCTCCTTTGAAGCGCGAATTCGAAAATATCCAAATAAATTTATTTCTATTAATTTCAATTAATTTTTGTTTACTGGGTATATTATAATGTTAACAATTCGCTTCGCGAGGCTGAGCACTCTTTTTCTCTTTGCCAAATTCTGTCATTTCGTATCAAAACGCATTGAATAGTTATATAAAAATTTGTGGTCAGATCCGTATTCTAAATAATTATCATATTTTTGATGGATAATAGATAATGGAGACATGCTGATATTCTTCGTTCATTTGGTCTACAAAACTCTTACTAATATTTCCACAGTGGCGAAGAATAAATTTTTCCAGTTTCGGACATTTCAACAAAATTTCGGAACATATGTCAGGTGTCACAGAATCTATAAATAATGACAAATCTAAGTATTTTAAGTTTTTGCACAACATCAGTGCTCTAAAATCACGACCGGTGAATGCCATACAACATTTCAAGTTGATATTTTCCAAGCATTGACAGGAGGATAGCAATCTATAGAAGCTATCACTATCCCAAGCGTCTTCGTATATAATCCTGTTGTAAACAAAAAGTTATGATTATGAGGGTCCTTCAATCGCAATTAAAAAAAATATAACTGTTTCAAAATGCATGTAAGATAGGCAAACAGATCGAATTTTCAATGAAAAATATGGTAATATGTATTTGAAAAAAACTGTCACATACTTACCATCCAATATTCAATTCCTGTAAATTCTTACAATCAGCAAAAGCATCGATACCTTTCCATGTAACAAATGATGTGAAATTTATCCTTTCCAAATTTGGACATGAATTTTTCAATTCTATTGCAACTGCGTCCTTATTTATATTTACGTATGCTATATTCAAATCACGTATCTGTCGATTTTTCTGTAATACATCACAAAGAGTATCAGTTTCTATATCTTCTATCCCTTCAAGATGTAAACGTTCCAAAAATTCTAATCTTTCGAGATACGAAATTCCTCCGCTGTTTACACGTTTACAGTAATTTAGATCCAATTCTATTGTAATATAAAAAAAATATATAAATTAATCATATACATTTTCTCTGAAATTTTAAGAATTATATTTACATGCATACATATCTTTTAAATTTTTACATATCTCTGAAATTTTACATATAGCCAAGTCATTGATAAAACGACAGTAATTTAGTTTTATGTGCGTTAAATGTTCGCCACAAGTATCAAGAAATTCAATAAATTCCGAAGGAAGAAACAAACAAAATGACAGATCCAACTGTGATAAATATTTGCATCTGGGAGCAAAATAACGAAATTTAATAGGTACATCAGAGTTTCAATAGGTAAAGTGTGCATCTCTTATGCTCAAGTTTTTGTAAAACAGAGGATCCCGTGATAAAATATTCAAGCGTTTATTTACTCTACTCACGTAACTTAACGACTTAAAATCTAAATTTTTTATATTTTTAATATTATTTCATTCCGCAAAGATAAAATATATAACTTTAGTACATTAAATAATACTACAGTAAATATAATTGTAATGAATAGGTTTCTTAAAATACTTTACCGGAAGCTTAGAAAAACTGGAATGTGATAGCTTCTTGGATTTATCCGAAAAGAATGGAATGAAGAATATCTTTCTTAAACTTTTTACATTTCGATTCATCTTCTAACAAAAAGCAACGATTATATTCCTGCTTAGGAGATTGAGATACTTGCTTATATCCAAGTTCACATTGACGAAAACTATCTGTATTCTTGCAAATAACATTTGAACAAATTAATTTTCATTTTTGAGAGAATAAAAAAGTATTGAATTTATTATCTAAAGTACATGATTGTTATACTTTTTAGAAATAATGCAATATTCATTAAATTTCTTCTGAAAAAAGTATATATCCTTGGGGAAAAGTCTGGAATATTCTGTTAAATAAGGAAAATCCATAATGGAATATCTGATGTTTTTCAACAGATAAGGTAAATCTTGTTTAGGACTTTTGGGAACTATCAATTCTGATGTACCGAGCATTTAGCTGTGTGCACTCAGCACTCAGAATTCTACATTGAAATTCTAATTTCAGTATTTTGGTTTTAAATTTATATGGCTGTAAAGTCGATGAAAATTGTTTTAAATCAGAGTCATATTCTGCATCAGCACATCCATGCCATAACAAAAACCACTGATCATCAGAATTTTTAGCTCAAATTCCACTTAATTTATTAGGATGGTTTATTATGTATATACATGCAGACCATGATAGGATATAAAGCTTTATGAAACTCGATATCTGTAAAATAGAAAATATATTATAATCTTTTTTAAAAGAGAACTATACTTTCAATAAAATCTTATCTATCAATTCAGATGATACATACTAATAAAATTTACATTCATATTTTTACCAATCCTTTTCCAAAATTCGTAATCAATTGATTTCGTATCTACATTGTCCTGTCTTAATTCATAAGCTCTCTTCTGTCAAAAGTTACAAATTGTTAAATATTACAAAATGTAGTAGCATAAAGTTAGAATGAGATTAGTTTCTACAAGACGATGACAGTGGCTATAATAGTTACATAACGTGTTATAGCAGTAGTTAATAATATACATATGTCGACCAACAGCTGATAAAAATTGTCATAATTTGGTTATTTTTTAAGTGGTCCAATTATGTCATTGAAATAATATGTGTAACGATTATCCCATTTGTAATAAAATTTATTTTTTACGAATTGATAAATGAAATCCGTTTTATGATCATCCTTTCCTACAGATATTTTGTCGATATAGGGATATTTTGTAGCATTCTTATATTACTGATGGAAAATTAAAAATATATAATTTTGTAACAAAATACTGTGTTTTTTAAACTAAACCAATTTTTAAATTTATTTTTGTGCTAGTTGTATTGTACCCAATAAACACGGATGGTGTAGGATACGTATAATATCCCATCACAATGGGTTATTATACGTATCATACACCATCTGTGTTTATTGGGTATAATCATCACTTTTCCTCTTTCATCGATTATAATGCGTTTTTATAAACATTATTATAAATCACGTATATAATAAATATTTCATTATTTTGAGTCTAGAATCTGTTAAACAATACTTTGACGAATATAATCGTTCAAGTTTCAATATAGAATTTGATTATTAACAAAGTTATTTATATAAAATAAAAATGGGTGCCATATTACCCCTCTTTCCTTTTTATATGTATGTTAGTCCGCTATTTTAAATTTTCAAAAAAGCTATACGATACCGAAAAATAGACACTTTAATGAAAATTTTAAGCTTTTTCAGAACATTTTATCTCAAAAATAGAATTGGACAGGAGAGTTGGCCTTTTTGACAGAGAAATACATATATATATACACATATATATACACACATATATATATATATATATATATAT
>QKQZ01020814.1:0-10808 GCA_003595255.1 Solenopsis fugax
CAAATACTAATTTGTATGACAGGATATACCTGTTAAGAATAAAAGTAATCATTTAAAAAATTAATTTAGTTATGTTAGAAGTTATATGAGTAAAAATTAATTAATTTTATCTTAATGTAATTAGAAGTTAAGTTAAATCCAAGGTTAATTTTGAAAAGCATTACTCATATTAAATTAAAAATTCATAATTTTTTAAAGTTAGATTACTTAAAACAATTATAATATAGATCATCAAGCACACAAATTTAGTATTTCATTTGTTAATTAAGTTTATATAAAATAACTAAGAGATTGCGGACATTTTTACTTTTATAACTTTGTTTACATAGATTTTAAGTTAGAAAAAAGTTAATAAATTAAAGTTTGTATTTCAAAAATAATAAGATATAATTAAAAATTAAATTATTTAAAAGTAACTGAGTTAAATTATTAACATTTAACTTTATCATTTTACTTTTAACGTTATAATTAATTGTAACCCAATACTCCAATCAATAATATTTAACATTTAACATTTATTTGTTTGATGTAAATAAGTTATTTGAATAATACAACAAATATTTTTTAAAATTAATTAATCTTTTTTTACAGTATACAGCTCGTGGTTTTGAGGCGACCTTTTGCTAAAGACGCACGACGCATTCTTTCAAAACAAGAATTCACGTATTTTTAGTAAGCAGAACCAATACTGACCTCCAACTTTCTGTCCGTGCGTTGCCGATAGGATCGATACCAACACTAACAATAATAATGATAAGACAATCGACACGCTTGCTGGCATTCTCGATCGGCCTTGATCATGTATGCCTGTATGCAGTCTTCTCGTATGCAGTGATCTCGAAGACTCGTCACCATGGAAAATATACTCTATCTAACACGTCCATTGCATACGTTTCATTTTTTTTCCGATCCCCACCCAGCGTACTCATTCGCCCCACCGCTCTGTGGAGTTGATGAACCAGGAGGTCACTTCTTAATGTATTATACCTCGCGATAAATCAACTGATTCCATTCGCAACTTCGTGGAAGAAGTCGGAAAGGCGTTCTAAAGATGAATGACTAAAGCCCATTCTGCAATAACATTAACGTGATTATAAGCGAATGAATAACTTTTTATTTCTTATGTTACAACCTTATGGCTTTATGTTTATAGCTATTGTAGGATAGGCTTTAATCATCCATGGGCTTTACAGATGAGCAGTTGTCGCGTGCTGGAAGGAATCTGTAACTGGAATTGAAATCTCCGTGATTTCCGTAACATTTCGAATCGAAATCGCTGCAATTTTTGTAAATTTGTTTTTGCGAAAGTATATCTTCCATGCAAATTATCATGTGTGCGCTGTCTTCTTTACGAGGATCGGTATTGGAAAGTTATTTTTGACTGAATCACTTTAATATTTGAATTTAACGGAAATTTAATTGTTGAATCATTAGATCCATAGATACTTAATGAATGTCGCAATATAAGGAGAGATTAGGAAATAGAGCCAGGAAAATCCACGCAATAAAAATTAGCTTCAGTGACCTTTTGTTTTTTTACACAGATATTGTTGGGATGTAGTCATATGAAGTCCGCTAATATCGGATTTTCAGTAAGGGTTTCCATTAGGAATGAACGATCTTTTATGTCGTATAAAAAAGAAATGTATTTAATACTTAAAAAAATGGATACATTAAAATTAAAGAAGTGAAATAGACACATTTAAATTAAATAATATTCTAAAAATCTTCCGGCCACGCGGTTCTTTCTATCCAAGGAATGTAATGGTAGACTCGAGTGTAGACACCAGGTATGATGCTGCCGCAAAGTCGTCCGAGACTGGTGATCCCGATCACGTTGTACATACATCCATGGTCCGTGTTAAAGACGGTGAGAGGACCTCCGCTATCACCCTTAAACAACAAATAAATTCAATTAATTTGTCTGTGTATATAAATATTCTCATTATAAAAATGATATAGGGAAGTGTTGCCATATGCGTACCACTTAAGATATTATTTTATTATACTTCGCATTTAATGTTGTTCTAGATGCAAATTAAAGTTCGAAAGAAAATTTGTTTTAGGCACCTATTATTGCATGTTAAATCTTTCATTAATAACAAATTAATTTCTTATAAGTTTTTCTGTAACATGTTGCGAAAGATATTATTTAGAAGACCGATCGCATAAATGCACCTGTGATCTCTTGAATCGTATCGTCTTTAAAAATATCGAATATTTAAGGAATTAAAGTAATTAGAAATATTAGGAATTATTAATTATAATTCTTATTAATAATGTATCAAAAAAGCGATCAAATATTCCACAATTAATAAATAACGATATTGAAGAGATAAGAATACCGAAATAAAACTGACTTGAAATTATTTTTGTAATTGATATTTTTAATCATAGTTATTATTAGTTACCATTATCACTTATCTTATTTTATCATTATCATTTATCTTATATTAGTATCATTTGTATTGCAATAAAATTTGTAATGGTACGAGTTAGGAAATTTGATAAGGTTTATAAAATATCGATTAAATTTTAACGATAATTGTAAATATGTAAATAAAGTAAATGTAGAATATTCTACAACAAGCTTTCCTTTGAAAATATAATAATTCAAAATAAACTTGCATAATCATGTTATCAGTTATTTAAGTTGATGAAAAATTTACATCAGATAAACTTGATTTTCTAAAATGTTAATAGCGTGCACAAAAGATAAAATTTGTTAAAATTTTGTCTATATTACTTATTTCTTATTTATTTTTTATTTTTGTCACTAAATGTTAATTACTTATATGAAATAAAAATGTAAAGTATTGAAGAGGTACGTTTTAGAAAACGGTACGCATTTAATTTTCCCCTAACGTTTCTTTTCTTCAGTATTGGAACTAGCCAAACTTTGGATCTCTCGCAGAGAAATGGAATTGGAAAAAAAGCAATTGTAAACAATTATAATAGTTACGAAAATGATTCTAATATACTTACATTAAAATAATATTGTCATTGAGAGAGATAAAACATTCAACTTTTGGTGCAAATGTATTACCTGACATGTATCTTTCCCAACTTCTCCCGCGCATATTTGCGTGTCGTTGACGATTCCTAATGGGAGCTCCACGGAGTTGCCATTGTCGAAGAAACTCGCGTTGCAAGACACGTGGGGGACCAAACTGAGCGTCACTTTTAATAGATTGTCTGAACCTACGTCATCAGCTAAAGAATTAAACGATACAATGCTCTTATTAATTTCATGTCTACATATAAATATTTTTTCATTCAATGACAATGAAATTGAATATAAAAAAATTTTCTGAAGTGAACAATAATTTTATGTAAGTATTTCAATTTTATTTTAATGTTTTATTTAATCTCATTTTGAGAATTTAGTTTCGTTTCTCTTTATTTCAAAATTACTCGTGACTGCGTCGTTTAATATAGCTAGATAAAAAAAAATATATATGTATAAATGATAAAGCTTCTTTAGAGAAATCGCACGCATTTATAATTATACAAGGTTTATAATTATCAGTTTTAGTAATTTTGAAGATTTTTTGTCTTTGTTATTACCCCAGTCGACTAGGCCCCATCCGGTGGCAACTACCAAGTCATTCTGATGCACGTCAGGCCAATTTACTGGAAGACACGCCGGTCTGACATATGCATTGTACGTAGCGTCCTCCTCCAGACGCAGTATAGCTATGTCGTGATATTCCGACGGGCGTTTATAATCGGGATGTCTTATCCTTTCCGCGATTGCGATGGTCTGCGGCATCGCGTCGTCATTGGTCTGCACGATATTCAGATCGCCGAGACGTACCCAATTTGCAGTTCCCCTTTTTGAAACAAAACGAGATTTATTATTATTATTGTAATTTATCAACACTTGTCAAAGTTTAGCCAATAACGAGAAAAAAAGCGCTTTTTTAATTATCTTCCACCAATGATAAGATAAAGTGAAATTTTTTGATAAGAATCTTGAGGAAGTTTTTGATGATGGTTATGCTCAATATGAAGTTTTTTTTATCAATTAATATTCGTATTTCGATGATAATTGCTAAATTTGATTATTTAAAAATATACTGAAACTTAAGTAAACAATAATCTTATTTAAATATTTTAATTTTATTTCAATATCTTATATAATTGCTTCCTGAGATTGTATTACTTTGTTTCTTTTCATTTTGAAATCATAGCTCGTAAAAATAGCGTTTTGATATAATTCCATAAAAATTCAAAAAGCAGAAATTATTTTCGAACATAAGTTAGACGAATAAAGGAAGATGAAGCTTAAATTTACCAGTCTGATGTCCAAGTGCAGTGTGCTGCTGTCATGACAATCCTGGCGGAAATTAAGCTACCGCCGCAAAGCCATTGGATATTATTGTAAGTACCGAAACCTACGGCCGCCATGTGCGGAAATTCTTTTGCATCGGCTTTCGTGCCACCGACTACCAATCTGTGCCCACTCAAGGCGCATAGCGATGTGTTGACGGGTTTCCGATTTAATGTCGGCGTCGGCGGTAGTTTGAAACCGTATACGGCTTTCGCGCTTTCCGCGCATTCTGAAGAGAAAAAAACATTAAGATTTTGGAGGACACAAAGCTCGAGACACCAAATTTATATCTCAATCGATCTTTTTGTTTGACAAATTATGTTTTCTTATCTTGCTTTTCAAGATCTCATTAATATGAATAAAATTTCACTTTACGCGTTTACGTTATAATTTCACAGAAATGTTTATGCAAACTGGCATGATAAAAAATATTTTAACTATTTTCCACTCGACTTTACTGAGAATGTCTATATTGCCGATGTGGCATTAATAAGCTGATTATGTCAGTAGAAAATGTTTAAGTGCATCCATTCACGAGATATTTTTACGTATTATAAGACTGTACAAGACATGTTCTTACGTAAAGAATTCTAAGGTGAGGTATGGACCAATTTAGTTTCATTAAACTTAGTTTCGATAAGTATTGAAGATGTTCTAGCAAGTTTTATCAGAGAATAGATTTGGAAAGAAATTCCTATTTACTTGCTCGTGCTACAGATCCCCTTGATGTCAAAAGCAGCGGCCGCGATGTATTTGTTCGTCTTGTAGGCTCTGGTTGTTGCGCAGGTGTTGGTTTGGTGACCGCAGAATTTGTTGTTGGGCAACATACTATCGGTTCAAAACCTAAAAATCCGCAGGTCTGACTGGGCAATTTACCAGCTAACAATTCCCGATAAACTTGCGGGCATTCATCTACAATTTTGCACACGCCTGCAGAATTGTTGACCACACATGACTCTAAAAAATACAAATACACATTTAACGTAGTTACGAGTTCTTGTTAAAGATAAAATTAAAGATAACTATTCGAAGATATTGTTTTCTCGATTCGAGTTTGCGTCTAAAAGCTCAAGTCTTTAGTGAGACTTCAAGCTTAATTATTAGCTTTAAGATACTTAAAGAGGATGAAAAATCAGTTGGAATACTTTGAAAGGCTTAGTAAGTATATATAAATTATTATTTAGACTGATTGAGACATTATATATTAATAATGATTCAAGATTTTATTTTTGTTCATATTTTTCTTGAGTACTATAAAAGAATTGAGAATTCTGATATGTGAACTATCTCCAGAAGAGTTACGAAAATTGCCTTTTAATCTTGTCAACAACGTTATTTATACGCGTAGTATATACGTTATAACGAATTCAATATTGCAGGTTTATTTCTTAATGACAGAGGTATTCCTCACTGCATCAAGCAATTGCCATTAAATCATTATGTCAAATACTAATTTGTATGACAAGCTATACCTATTAAGAATAAAAGTAATCGTTAATGGTCGTGAAATATTGTTATTAAATAATTAAATAATTATTTAATAACGATATTTTACGCATCTCAAGAACAAAATAAATAAATTTGATAAAAATAAAATAATATATTTATGATTATAATTGTTTCATAAGTACATAATTATTTATAATCAAAGAGAGAGAGAGAGAGAGGGGGGGGGGAGAAATCTATTGCTGAAATAGATTTTTTTAAGTACATACACTGAAATTAAAATTACTTGATTTAAATATTTATTCGTACTAATCAAATAAACTGTTTTATATCAAACCCGCTAGTTTTTGTTCATACAAGTTTTAACGTTTAACTAAATTAATTTATAAAATTAATTTAGTTAAACGTTAAAACTTGTATGAACAAAAACTAGCTAACTTAATTTTGACGTAATTAAAAGTTACGTTAAGATTAAATTAACATTAAATAAAATTAAAAGTTAATTTTGAAATGCATTATTCATATTAAATTAGAAATTCGTAATTTTTTAAAATTAGATTATTCAAAATAATTTATAATATGGATCATTAACAAATTTAATATTTTATTTGTAAATTAAATTTATATAAAAGATCAAAGAAATATTTTGGAAATGTATTTTTTCTTTTATAATTTTTTTACACAGATGATTTTAACGTAAGAAAGAAGTTAGTGAATTAAAGTTTGTGTTTCAAAAATAACTAGTTAAAGTTAAGAATTAAATCATTTAAAATTAACTACGTTAAATTAAAAGTTATTAACTTTTTAACTTTATTATTTAACTTTCAACTTTTTAAATAGTTACTATCCAATACTTAATCAAATCAATAATTTAAACATTTTATATTTACTTATTTGATGTAAATAAGTTATTTGGATGATACTATAACAATAATATTTATTTGAATCAATCTTTTTTTATCAGTGTATAGCACGTGGTTTTGAGGCGACCTTTTGCCGAAGATCGCATTCGACGCACTCGTTCAAAACAAGAATTCGCTTTTAGCAAGCAGAACCAATATTCACCTCCGACGTGCTGTCCGTGCGTCGTCGACAGGATCGACACCAACACTAACAGTAATAACGATGAGACGATCGGCACGCTCACTGGCATCCTCGATCACAGCCTTGATCACGCAGTCTTCTCGTCTGATCACGAAGACTCGTCGCGATGGAAGATATACTTCGTCTAACACGTCCATTCCATACTCGTTTCCGTTTTTTCCAATCCCCACCCAGCTCACTCATCCATCCCACTGTGGTGATGATGAACCACGAGGTCATTCTCGTCATGCACCTAGCGATAATCAGCCGACTCCATTCGCGTCTTCGAGGAAGAAGTTGGAAAGGCGCTCTAACGACGAATGATTAACAGACGATCAGTTGTCGCGTGCCGCAAGCGATCTATAACAAGAATTGAAATCTCCGTGATTCCCGTACGATTTCGATGAAAATCACTACAATTCCTGTAATTTCGTTTTTGCGGATGTATATCTTCCATGTAAATTATATCGTGCGCTGCCGTTGTCACAGAGAACAGTATTGAAAAGTTATTTTTGCGTTTTTACATTATTTTGTATATTGGAATTTAACGGGATTGATAAATTCTTAAATCTACAGATATTCAATGAATATACGCGATTTTGTATGTGTATTCGTATGAAATCATTATTTATGTCTCTTACAAAAATCGCTTCTTATTCCGATTTATTGAATCATGCTTGCAATATCTATACTTTTCCCTAAATAAGACTTTCCCTGTGAATAAGACTTAGAGCTTTCTCGTTCGTACAGGTTGTATTAACAGTAATTAACAATTAACATTAGTTAATTGGAAATATTCTTATTAATTTAATGTGTTATACTTTTGTCTTAATTAAACAAATATTTGTTTCTTTAATGTTATTATTACATTAACAAGATTATTTATAATTTCATCTATCTAATATAATTACGCTGTTAATACAATACCATTTTTCATGTATTTATAATAATCTCATATAAATGTTTTGTGTGCATTTATCGTATGCATTATATATTGTCTTTTAAACAACTGGAATAAAATCGAAAGCTATGTAGATAGGGACAAACTTTAGATAAACTCTTTAACGTCATTTTGACGTCAAACAATAGATAACGTCAGCTTGCAAAATATAAAAACGAGGAAAACAAATTTTTTTATTCCTTGTTAACAGAATGCATATTAGAAATCTATATTAAAAATCTTGTAATTGTACCTGTATTAATTCTTATCTCTTATTACGAAGGATTTCTTACTATATTACGTCACGAATAAAGATTTTCTTACAATCATGGGAAACATTATAATACGTTAACTTCCTCAAAGGAATCTTGATGCAAAATACAAGGATAGCAGAACAGTCTGATTTACTTTAAAGACGACGGGAGTTAGATCGATCGAGTTGTAATGTAAAAGTACGATGCGGATTTTTGGGAAGCTTTTAAGTTAACTCTTTGAAGCTTTCTAGATCTTATTACGATTAATAATTTGTTCCATTTACGATATCATTATTTCTTACATAGGTTGCACATTACCAAGCTATTAGAAATCCGATGATGATTGCACATTTGTTGATACGTCAAACGCCGAACTTAATACATGGAACAAATTCAATTCGATTCATCACGATCGACATCACGGCGCTGCCAAAGGCCCGATGGGTTTGATAAGACCAGTTTCATTACGAGCGAACCACGTGTGCATACATCCAGGGATGTATCCTTTGTCCGAGTGTTATCTGCAGGAGATTCATATGAAACAACTATTAACGGTTAATGATACGTTAATTATATTCTGCAGTAAATAAATTGATGGCTTCGCAGAAAATGTACGAAAGAGAAATATTTTTATGAATGAATTAAAGTGTTGAATATGCTAAATTTATTCCATGCTTTCTGGAAGAATGCGTCATGCAAAAGGATGTGCGATTGTGCAAGTAGCACGTGTTTGAGTAATTATAATGAGATGGTTTCTGAATTAATTAAATGGAATTTGTAAACACGCTTTTTGATTAATTCGAAGTCGACTTTTTTTGTATACGATTAATAAAATTCTCGCAAATTGCATCTCAGAGTGAATAACAAAATTTTACAATTTTTCCTTACCTCTATTTTATAAAAAGTTAAAGATTTATTTGTCAACAATAAAATAATTTTGTATCAAAAAATATAATATAAATAATAATATCAAAGATTAAACACAGTTACTACAAATGTGATGATCTATTTCAACAACTGTGTAAGATACTGTTTCCAGATTCATGTATCTATAATTTATATAAATATATCTTTTTTATTAAATTAAAAATGGTAAGTTAACGTTTTATTTAATTGACGCATGAAAAGAAGCTTATCTTATCCGAGCGCAGCGGGTGAGTAATGCTATGCGGTTAAAGTAGAAATATAAATTTTCCTATGAAATAGCTGGTTATTAAGGTACAATGCCTACTTACTGGAAACAGACGTAAATATTTTACGAATTGCACCAGAAAGAATCCAGTGGATACGTCATTGTTCGTAGTTGCGGTAATATCATTAATGACAGCTCAATACACGGATCGCCAATCGTTGATAAACGACTTCATCGTCGCGCAACCCGCATGCACTTCGTTACGCATTATCCATTGTACTTAAGGCGAGAATTCGCTATTAAGGCCTTTGTTCGAAGAAGGTGTCGATACGTCGGGTGTATTGGATTCGCAATATGCCCAGAGAGCTTGCGATCGCGTTGTTCGTCACAATCTTGTTCAGGAATTCCGCGGCGCGAAAGAGTGACGAAAGTTAGTGATAGCCTGTCTGCTTCGTTATATCCGCGATCGGATTCGAAGAAATCGTTTATTTGGAATGTACGCACACTCATCATCCCCCAATGTATCCTAATTCTTTGTCAAATTCTTTTGAGGCAGAAACTAAAGAGAGAGTTCATAGTGGCAACTATGTAACTTTTAGTATTAAAGCTCGCAGTAATTATATAAATATGAGATTAATTAGATGTCTGTTTAAATAAAATAAAATTTAGTGACAAAAAAATGAAGGTAGCATTTAATTCAAAGACTTATAATCTTTTGTTTTACGTAAACTTCCATAGTTAATCACAAATAAAATTAGATTTGACTTTTCTTCAAAAATTTTATGGAAGACTTAATCCTGATATATAAGAAATCTTGAAATTTAATCTAAGTTGAAAGCTGTGAAAATTTACAAAAAACGAAAGATTATACAATAAGTCTCTGATTTAAGCGTTGACTTAATTTTTTGTTATATATCAGAATCGAATCTTCTATACAATTTTTTAAAGAAAAGTCAAGTTTAATTTGTTTTGTTATTTACAAATAAATCATTATTTGCACATAATTTGCATTGCAAATCTAACTTTAGCAAAATATGTAATGTTTGTTAAAGCGATATCGTAAGCTGCTTTTAGAAGCCCTCATGCGCCTTGCGATTACAAGAAACACGAGTAACTTTAGACTAACAACATACGCATAAATAGATGCGCATTTCGTAGAGACGCGTGATTAAGTAATCATGACGTTCAATGATAAATCGATGAGCTACGCATTTCGCCGGCCACAGAATTGCGCGTGCAAATGAGTAATGAAGTGATTTCCATACATTGCCATAATCCCCTCACATCGTAATTGCACCATAAATCGTCGATTGCAACGGTCATCCCCGCCTATTTTCCACTACGATTCTTATTTGCGTAATTATCACTTTTCCGCTTTTCGCAGAATGTAAGGAATACGCCAATCTGGTTTACGAGACCGAGAACTCGCCGACTTTGCGCATCAATGCCGGCTCGAATAAAGTTTCCCGATGCGCCATCATCGAGACCCCTCTAATTATCGGCGGAGTCCAAGCGAAACAAGCGGAATTTCCGCACATGGTGAGGACAAATACATTTATTGCTGTGATCGCAAAAATAATTTGAAGAACATACATAATGTTGCCGATGTAATAAACATAT
>QKQZ01020818.1:0-11570 GCA_003595255.1 Solenopsis fugax
CGGGGTCGGGCGGGGGCCCGCATAGCTGATGTATTTCGGCTGGGTCCCCACATGTCCTTCTCCAAACTCGATGCAAATGGCGCGTCGGGGAGCTCACGCTCCGATCCCCCTTACGAAGGAATTACTGAAGTAATGACATATTGTCGACCGGGGTTCCTCCTTATCGGGGGCCGAAGGTGGCCTCGGTGTTTATTTTTAGTGGGGAGGCGGGTCGGGGACAACCCTGACAATGGTCAGGGCTCCTCTCCTGAGTCCCACACTCCCCAGGTCTGCCAGCCTGGGGGAGCATGAGCGTTTTCCACCGTTATAAAAAAAAAATAANAAAAACAACGTTGGCCCAAGAGTCGTCGAGCAAGAGTCGGCTAACATTATCTGGGCTGACGTCGTGCCGCGGTTGGATAAACGGTCAATTGCCGTCGTAATACCAATGTTGGCCCAACGTTGGCCCAAGAGTTGTTGTCGAGCTAGAGCCGGCTAACGTTGTCTGGGCCGACGTCGTGCCGCGGTCGGATTGACAGTCAGTTGCCGTTGTAATACCAATGTTGGCCCAACGTTGGCCCAGAGTCGTCGTCGAGCAAGAGTCGGCTAACGTTGTCTGGGCCAACGTTGCGCCGCGATCGGTTAACAAACAGTCGGCTTGCCGTAATGTCGCCAGTATCGGCCCGAGAGTCAGCGTCGGACAGGAGTCGGCAAACCTTACCTGGGTACCTGTACAAAAATATACGCGCTGTATTTCATCTCGTTCGAGAAGTTGCTGCACACGTTGATAATGATATGGGTGTAACCCATTTTCGTGCAAAATCCTATGCACCGTGGACACCAAGTGCGTGAGTTACTCGGCGCACACTATTGCCAGGATTTTCTTCAAACGCCCGCAGTACTTCCTCATCGACGTTAATGTGTTGACGTCTTGGCACATCAACGCGGTTGCGATATTGCGGTAGGGGAATCCCTGTTTCTCTCGGTCGTCGGAGACATCTCGCTATTGTAATATGCGTAGGATGCCGACGATTAGGAAATCACTCTACATACAAACGCATCGCGGCGAGAGTACCCGCCACCCCCTAACAGACGATCATGTCTGTATATTCTTCCGTTGTAAAATTCATAACAAAGCACAACTCTATTAAATCATACGTCTAACGCCACGAGATAAAACATTTGAATATCGGAAACTTTGCCCGTGCTGCCCATTGATCGATACAACTAAAATAAAAATTTCTGTCCATAATGATTTACTTTGTCGGTAATTATTTATTACCGACAGTAATAAATCACGCACTTGTTGTACCAAAGTCCACAGTACATAGGATTTTGCGCGAAAATGAGTTACACCCATATCATTATCAACGTGTGCAGCAACTTCTCGAACGAGATGAAATACAGCGCTTATATTTTTGTACAGGTATTTTTGATTTTTCCATTTCATTTCTTCCTTCGATATACCGCTTTTAGCATATGATAATAGATACGTCAATCAAACATTGTAGGATTTCTCGCACAATGTCGGAGAAATAATTTATTTCCCGACCGCATTTTGTAGACCGACGAGGCAACATTCACGCCGAATGGCGTATTTAATGCTCACAACTTCGTGCTCTGGCACGAGGAAAATCCTCATGCCATTCGTCCAACCGCGTTTCAATATCGGTGGACTATTAACGTGTGGGCAGGAGTAATTACGGACAGAGTGGTACATATTTTTGTGAATTAAGAAATCTTTTCTTTTTTGCATTTTGTACTTGTAATGTAAACTCGTATAAAACATAACCTATTAATAAATTTCAGATTGGCCCGGTGTTTCTTCCGCCACGTCTCAATGGCATTTCTGCGAAATGAATTACCACCTCTTTTAAGAAACATTCGCGAGCGGGAGAGGATAATTTTTCAGCATGACGGAGCTCCCGCACATTTCTGCCGTCGTGTAAGGCAATTGTTAGATGAGCGTTTTCCAGACAGGTGGATGGATCGAGGTGGCCCAATCACTTGGCCGGCACGGTCGCCAGATTTAAATGTATTAGATTATTTTGTTTGGGGACATATTAAAATTAAAGTTGAGCACTGGCGTAATGGTACTGAAGCTGAGGTACGCGCAGAAATTTTAGCGGTCTTTGATACCATAACGCCGGACATGGCGCACCGTGCGACGCGACAAATAACTCGAAGAGCTGAATTCTGCTTACAAGCACGAGGAAAGCACTTCGAACAATTATTAAATTAAATCATGAGAGTGGATTAGGCCTACAGGGGAAACCACTTAAAAAAAGAACGCTCTAAGCTATCTACTTCAATGTGAGGAAATGATAGCGTTTCTTTGAATCTGTAAAACACGACATTTATTAATTATACAAAATAATCAAATAATCGTGATCGCGAGTGTATATCGTTGACGCGAGCCTTGGCGTGGTGCGGGGTCATGGGGGAGCGGCGGCGGCATGCTATCCTTCCCCTTGCCACGAGCTGCTCGCCGGCGCCTACTGCCGACACGGTGGGCGGTCCTACGGCTCAGGCGGGCGACCGCTTGTCTCTCCGCGCGCTCTTATTCGTCTGACTTTAATATTTTGTAACATAAAAGTTATCGCTAAATGTTATAAGACTTTTTCGTTTATCTCGATCCCTTCTATTTCCTTGTGACAAGTTTGATACAGTGCTCTGGGAAACCTTGTGTATCACTTATATTCTCTACTCCGTTTATTGTGATTAACTGTATTTCTGGCCACTAAGATAATATAACCATCACGATTTTCGTTGTAAGTACGACTTAAGTATTTACGATCCTGCCATTCGACAAGCTCACTCGTTCAATCCCGGTCCCGCCAAAGTACCCGCGTTACAGTTTAAATATCCCGTACAACTTAAATTTAGCAGATTCCAACTATCATACTCCCAGCAGGACAGCATTGTTATTAGGAGCATCAATTTTTTGGCAGTTTTTAGGACGCAAGCAAATCAGATCGTCAAACAAGGCACCCATATTTCAAGAAACTCTCTAGGTTGCATAATATCAGGTAACGTGCATCAAGGAAAGGGTATGCATCAACATCAACTCAAAACATACTGTGGCATCTCTATTAACGTAGCAATGCAAAAGCAATTGGAAAAATTTTGACAGGTAGAAGAAGTATACCAAATAGGTTACCATTCTCAGGAAGAAATCGAGTGTGAAGAGCACTTCGTCTCCACTCATTTTAGAAACAAAGAAGGTTGCTTCGTAACACAATTGCCATTCAAGGATAAGGAAAATCTTATGGAATTGCTGAAAGGCAACTAAAATAATTAGAACGCTAATTAGAGAAAAATCTTTAGCTAAAAGAACGCTTCCATGAGTTTATGCGGGAATACTTAAACCTAAGGCACATGACGGAGGTTCCATAAAAAAAAAAATACACGATAAGCCTATCTATTACATTCCTCATCACGTGGTAATAAAAGAAGACAGCAAGATTACAAAATGAAGAATGATCTTTGATGCATCATGTAAAACGATGAATGGATAATCACTCAACGAATTTCTCAAAATAGGATCAAATTTATATGAAAATCTGTTCAACATTATCATATGATTGCATCAGCATAAATACATTATGGCAGCGGACATTACTAAAATATACCATCAAGTTCAAGTCGCTGGAGAACATCGCAAGTTTTAACGCATTTTATGAAGATGATCAATTGAAGAATCCATCCGTATATTCGAATTGAACACCGTTACTTATGGAATGTCAAGCTCATCATTCACAGCAATTAGATGTTTGCAAGAAGCAACACATCAATTTAAAGAACAATATCCAAAAGCAAGTGAAGTCATTTTAAAAGACTTTTATGTAGATGATCTACTGACGGAAGCTAATTTCATTAAAGAATTGAAAAAATTGAAGCATGATGTCACCAACATATTACACAAAATTCGAGTTTAACAAGTGGAAATCCAACATAATAGAGATAAATGATACAGATAGCAACAAGGCTACGGTAAAATTCGGAGAGACAACGAAAATTATAGACCTAAGGTGGAACACAGACACGGACACGTTTTATTATCATGTCAAACTAAAACACGTAGAAGAAAAAACCACGAAGCATAATATATTATCAAGAATAGCCGAAATATGTGACCCTCTCGGATGAATTCGTCCAGTAGTAGTTCGAGCGAAAATAATATTACAACGCCTGTGGCAGATGAACAAAGATTGAAACAAAAGCGTTACATTCAAAACATGCACAATGTGGACACAATGGAAGACAATTCACTTTGCTTGAAAATATTAGCATTCCACGAAAAGTATTATGCGACGCTGCTTCGAAGATAGAGCTAGATGGCTTCTGTGATGTATCTGAAGCTGCTTACGGAGCTTGTATATATTTGCTCAGTATTAATTCTAAAGGAGTATATACTGTAAGACTCTTGTGTGTGTGCCAAGTCATGAATAGCACCCATCAAAAAAATATCACTACTAACATTAGAGCTATGTGGAGCCACGTTATTAGCCCACTTATGTTAGAAAGTCTTCCAAGCATTAACAGTTGTAACGATGCATTTCCTCCATAACGCTATGCATCGTTCCCGGCGAACATCAGCCGCTGCTCGGCTTAAAACAGCAGAAGGCGCGTTGCGCCTACTTAATCGCTTTCACGAATTCGAGATGACTAACGACCGAAGGCGGCCGTTAGCACGCGACCGATCCGTGCGTGATCCAAGTATTATACGTGAGCACGCGCAACACAAGTTAGTCGCCGAGAAGATTCCCCGCTCCGACCTACCTGTACCAGCAGCCTGCCGTAAGGCAATAGCGACATTAACCGAATTAAGCCAAATGTGCGAGCCTCCGGGTGTATAAAAGGCGACGACTCGCACATTCGTCATCCAGATCCAGAATCTGCTCCGATACATATCTTCACTCCTGCTAGGCTAATCAAGCGGTAAAGGTTCTTTGCCGCTCGCTGAGGTGCTCAGCAAGCCGACTCTCCTGTAAATTCAAAATCATTATCCTCGATCTCTACCGGAGACAACCGTGTACAAATGATACGTGGGAAAGTAAATGCCTCTCTCCATTCGTAACCCGTGTCCATTTGCAACCCGTCTCCATTCGCAACCCGTGTGCATTCGCAACGCGTGTTTAATCGCAACGTGGCTCATTGGAACACGTGATCAATTACAACGTGGTTATTTGCAACGCGTGTACAATTGTAACTTGTGGTCAATCGCAAAGTGGTCGATTGCAACGCGTAAGAAATAACAACGTGGTCAATTTCAACGCGTGAGAAATTGCAATGTGGCCAAACGAAATCCGTGTGTACTTGCAACGTGGTCTATCGCAACGTGGACAATCACAACGTGATTATTTATAACGTGTTCAATCGGAACTGTGGCCATTCGCAACGTGGTCAAATGGAACGCTTCCTTGTTTTATACCTGCAAAGTGTGAAAATTTTATACAAAGGTGTTTCTACGAGTCAACGCCAGAAGCCAACAACAAAACTGTAATTTTCCAATTTTTTCGTTTTCTTTATAAAATTGTTGCGTCCGTTATACATTATTGTCTATACTTTAATTGTGGAGAATTTTTTAATCTGTAAATGCAATTAGAAAAAAGGGCGTACGCGAAAATTAATCGTTCAGTTGGTAAAAAAGACGACTTTAGGATTCCCTTAACTCTAAAGTTACATTCTAAACTTAATTCTATCTTACTCTATCGCTTGACCCACACATGCATGCATGCACGGGTACTCCCCCTCTTCCTACCATTTTCCCTCTTCTTTTCCCCTCATTCACTCTCTCTTATTCTCTCCCTAATCTCCTCCCTTTCCGTCCTCTTCCACCTCCGCTACCCCCTCCCCCATTCAACTCCCTTTCCTAAAATTCTCTAATTTCTTTATCCATTCTTCTCCCTCCCGCTTCTCTCGCAGCACCTCCATCCGTTCTTCCCTTACCCCCCTCGCTACCCCGCTTTCACATTCCACCCACACATGCTCCCACGTCTCTTCTTCTTTTCCACACATTCTACAGTCTTTCCTCTTCTTTTCCCCAGTATACCCCTTCTCTCTCCCATCTTATATTTTGCTGTCTTTCTCCATCTTCTTTCCGCCCAACTCTTCTTCAAGTACCCTCTCCCTTCACTCTCCTGTACCATTTGTTGTACCTCGAGCTTTTAATTCTTTCCTATCTCTCCTTCCTGTGTTCTTCCCTATCCATTCCCTCCACTTCACCAAAATTAAACCTCCTCTCGTCCCTTCTCTCCTCCACTTCCGTAATCTCCATTCTCCTCTCTTCAAAAAATTATTTTCTTTCCTTCTCCCACTCTGATAGTTTCTCTTCTCTCTTTATCTTCACTCTCATCTCTTCCTAACACCTCCTTCACTTCCCACCCCTTCCGCTAACCACTCCTTAAAGCCCCACGCTCTTCTATCCGCTCTAGTTCTTAATTTCTCTCTTTGCAACTCCTCTCTCATCAAATACCTTGGTGTTCTCCATCTCATCCCCAACAACCACCTTAGATATTTTTCTTATACTCTTTTCAATTGTTCCTTTTCCTTCCATCTCCATATTTCCACCCCTTATGCTATTACCGTCCATACCAGCGCATCGAATAACTACACCCTCTTCCCCCAATCCTCTTTAAACTTTTTCTTTGCTATTCACCACACCTGCCCCATCATCGCTATTCCCCTCTTTACCCTTTCCCTAATCTGTTCTTCCTGCCTACCATTCTTCTGAAACACATACTCTAAATATTTAAATTTTTTAACCTCCTCCACTTCTCTCCCCTCCCATTTCTATCTTATTTTCTTTCCCCTCCCTTTCCAAACCTTATTACTTTCGATTTCCCAACATTCACTACCAGCTCTTTCACCCTCATGTACCTTTCTAACCTCGCCATCATCGCCCACATTTTTTTTCATCTTCTGCCAATAATAGAAGAAAAGAGGGTAATATGGCACCCATTTTCATTTTATTGAATAATTTTGTTAATAATCAATATTTTATATTAAAACTGGAACGATTCTATTCGTCAAAATGTTTTTTAACATATTCTAAACTCAAAGTAACGAAATATTTATTATTTAGGGCGTGAATTACAAAATTGTGACGCACTGCATAATCGGTAAAAAAAAAGTGGTGGTAATATGGCTAGCTTAAAAATAATTTTTAAAAAATCAGTTTAGTTTAGAAAAACACAGTATTTTGTAAAAAATTATATATTTTTAATTTTCTATCGTTTAGAATTTTCCTAATTTAAAATTTTCATGCGTTCAAATTTTCAAAGACTTCAGAAATTTTACAAGAAATATCATTTTATTCCTGTTTAACATTAATTAACAAGCATAAAATGATATCTCTAATGTTTTTGAACATTGCTCTTTAGAGTAACAATCGATTTATCGAAGAAATATTTTGACATGAAAATTTTGTTTGTAAAACCATATTAATAAAATCCCATGTTAGTGTTTAAGTTTGCCTAACTCGAAGTGTGTACAGCCGACTAAAAAGTTAAATAACAAGAAAACACTCGAGTGTACATACATTCGTGTGATAATATGCTCAAGTTTAAAAACAATGAGGAAGTATGGGTAATTAAATGCTAAAATATACATTGAAAAAATTTAGAAGAGCTTAAAAGTAAAAATGCCTTATAACACTTGTTAGCTATTGTGTGTTGGCATATTAGCGCCATTAAAAAACGGCGAGCTACTAATTGAAGAATTCCATAAACAATTGTTAGAATTCTTCACCTAATAACGAAAATAATGTGGGTAGCCATAATGTCTACAGTAGCCATAATACCCTCTTCTTCTCTACTATATCATTAGCATATGCTAATGTATTGTGACGTTGCAGTCCGCTGCAGAGGAGCAGCGTCCCGCCGCCGTCACAGAGCGCGGGTTCGCGTTCGTGCCGAACCGGAAATCGAGCCTAATTACCGCGGTTTCCAAAAAAGGATCGTATCCGTGTTATTAATTCGTTTGCTAATTCCCCATTAATTTTTAATGTAAAAGTACTCTCGGGCACAATCGTCTCGTCGAACGGCGCCAGCGAAGAAACAAGCGGCAAGCGGCGAAAAACAAGAAGCAAAGGCGAATGCATGAGAGGAGTCTCATACCACATAATGGCGGATCATCGCGCAGAGGCCCCGGGCCCGGAAGGATTGCCCGAGAATAAGACTGTCGCGAATGTTGGTGAGGACGGCTGGAAGAGTGTGGACCCCGTCAGGCCCAGGCAAGAAGGAAGCCGACCTGGAAGGAAGGCTGGAGCTGCTAGGACCTTAGCGCGGCTAAAGAAAACCGACGAAGGATATTTCCCGCTGGAGAACCGGCCTTCATTGGGGTCCTGAGAATGCTCTTCGGTAGCATTCCTAAATACGCGCGTGGCACGAGAGCGACCGCGCGAGTGCGAGGATTGGCTGCCGCCACGCACGGGTGTCGTGCGCATCCCAGGCGAAGAGAAAACACTAGCACCATTGATTTTGTATCGATCAGGATCACTCTCCTTCCTGCGGTGACGGCTGTCGAGCGGCGAGCGAAAAGCGAGAATAATTCCCGGCCCGGTGGCGAACTGTAGAGAGCTGGAGGAAGAGAACGAGTGAGGTTGTCGCCAGTGTGAACGCCGACGGAGAAGACAACGTCGTGGAAGAGCTGTCCACGTCGGTAAGAGTGCCCCGAGATTAAACGAGTATTGTATAGCCGCATGCGAGCGAGGGGGCTTATATTCTGCCGACAATCGTACTTAATGTTCGTAGTCCCGAAAGGCCGCTTTCTTTAGTATTCGATGAAATAATCGCCTGCAAGTGCAAAGGGCCCTTCGCGAACTTCGTAGTGAGCAAAGGGGAAAGCAGCGCATGGAATGTTGCATGTTCTCTTGAGATACCGCGGTCGCCGAGATAACCAAGAGACGTACAAAATCAAGTATTAAGCTCTGCACTGCGTGTTCCTATCGTGTCGCTGTACACGCCGGTAGCGGGAAGTCGCGTGATCGTCGCGTGATCGGGATGTGCCGCGGAAAGCGGCTGGTTCGCTTTGCTGTCCGAGTTCGTCGTTGCAGTTTAACTTCCTCGTGTATGACATTTTGCAACTGAAATTCGAGTATCGCGTCCGTTGTCGCTGTTGCTTCGAGAATTGAGGAAACGTCGCGTGTCATCCTTGCTTGTTTTTACTTGTTTCAGAATCCATCCCGTATTGCATTAATGTTACCGTGTTCGTGTTCTCGCGCGGCCTGCGAGATAATTGCGTTTTTTTGATGATGACTTCGGTTGCGAACTTGTGGATTGCGTTTCGTGCAGTTTCGATGTCGTCGCACGAATCTTAAGACCTTCGCATATTGCTCGGTCATTCTTAACATTCGCGCTTCCATCCCGCTGACGAGATTCACCCGACGAATTAATTGTCAAGACTCAGAACGGTAGCCTTCCCTGCCCCACAATTCGAGTACTTATTGGCTGGTAAATTACCTCGCTGTCGCCGTACTACACAATATTTGTTAGTCCACGTCTTCTGCGAATGTCCTATTACGAATTCACATCTTTATTACTATTCTTAATATCTTGAATAAATGTCAATGTTATTGTGATTGTCGTAGATTAACGTGTTGAATTTTTCGCCTGCCCTCTGATTTCCTCGCTGCGTTAGTATGCGCAGCACTTGCCTTCGCTCCGCTCTGTCCCTTTACCGTTAGGTGGAGTTAGCCGGTTCTCGCGCGCAAAAACGATTGTTGTCGCATAATTTTAGCGTTCTCTATCGGATGTAGTTTTATGGATTGACGTTGCCATCGAGCGCGTCTGGAGCCCAACTTTCTGATCTTAGCGATTCCCAGTGTCGCGTTAATGAAGCCAACCGTCTGAGCATCGAGATAATTTTCTTGTATTGTTTTTGATCGCGCCGTTCGTTGTTCGCTCAGAGACATCGCGATAGTATATATCTCCCTCTCGCCCCCTCAACCTTACTCCTCTCCATCCTCCCTTCCTCCTCCAAGTCTGTCGTTATCATATTAAAAAGTCCCGAACTTAGCGGGCATCCCTGTCTAATCCTCCTCCTCATCCAAAATACCTCACTCAGTTCCCCTTCTATCCTCATCCTATTCTTTGTTTCTCTCAATACATTCTCACATCTCTCTACCATTCCCTCACTAATTCTCTTATCTCTCATCGCTCTTCCCAAAACCCTTTTGTCCACAGAATCAAACGCGGCTTTCCAGTCTACAGAAAGCCAATTTACTCCTCTTCTTGCTTAATTGTATGTTTACTAGATAGTTCAATACATATATATTGTCAATCGTCCCCATTCCTTTTCTAAACTCCGTTTGATTCTCTGTGGAACCTTACTTCCCTCCTCTACCTTCCTTTCCAACATATCTGCTACTATCATCGCATATACTTTGGGTAGCGACGACATCAATGTAACCCTCCTGTAATCCTTCATTTTCCCTCACTCACCCCTCTTCCTGATTGGTACAATCGTTCTCTCACTCCAGTCCTCAGTCCACTCCACTCCTTTCCATACTCTGTTACATATCTTCCAAATAACACCTTTCAATCTCTCTTCTCCATATTTTCATACCTCTCGTAGCCTTCTCATCCCTTATCATACTTCTTGTAATTTCCTCATCATCCTCTCTCCTTACCCCTCTTATCTTTCTCACTACTTTTTTTACCCCCCTCCCAACAAGTCCATACTATCTCCACTCCCCTTACTTTCTCATACCTTCTCCATTCTCTCCCTAAATTTCTCCTTTCCTTTATCTACCTCCATTTTCTCCTTCCCCTCTATCTTCTTCTCTTCTCCTCTCCACTGACCTCGATCCATACCACCACCGGAAAATGATCCGAATCCACCCTGTCCTCCACCTTCACCCTCACAACCTTCTCGCACACTTCTTCAACCCCATCACCGATTCCTCCCGCCCTCCTAAGTACATCCACTCTCCCTCTTCGTATCCCATACCACAACCATTAAAGATATATCATCCTACCTCCTCTAACTTACTCACGAGAAACCTTCCCTCTTTGTTACCTTTTTGTCCTTTGATCTTTTCCTTTCCTCTTTTCCTCTCTCATTTCTCCCTTCCTACCATCCTCCTAGTTCCCTCATTCTTGCGTTAACATCACCCCCCACCAGCGTCCGCATTCCGTTCTCATTTTCTTCCGTCCAGCTCTTAATTTTGTCTTAATTTGTTTCTTAAGTCCCCGTTACTATTAAACTCCCACTAATTTTTCCTCTCTTATCTCAACATACTACCATCATTCCTTCCATTTTCTCTCCCTCTCCCTCTCTTATTATTTCTATCTTTTTCTCACCCCCATTAGCATTCCACCCATCGCCCTCTCCTTCTTATTTTTCGTCTCCGCCATTTATATCTCTCACCTATAGCCCTTTGATAACCTTTCCTTTATCCTTTCTCATCTCTTCTTCTCCGTCCACGTCTGCGATAACACCACTATATCCCACTCCGTCATATCTCTCCAAAACTCCGCATTCTCCTCTCTCTCTCTACGTAAGTAGCTGACGGTTGTGCTCTGTTTCTGCTCTCATACTTTCGACGTCTCGCTGCTGTTTTCTGCCCTTCGGGGCTGCTTGTTGCA
>QKQZ01020820.1:0-15119 GCA_003595255.1 Solenopsis fugax
GTTCTGTAACCAATATTCACATTAGACTGTGAAACCTTGGCCAATGCACTTCCAATGTAAGTATAATATCGTGCAATTATTGACTCGTAATATTGGCAGCACATTAATGTTTCTTTTATAACCAATATTCGCATTAGATTGGGAAATCTTGGCNAAATCTTGGCCAATGCATTTCCAATATAAATCCAATATTGTATATTAATTGGCGTGCAATATTACAAATACATGTGCAATTAATTCTATGACCAATATTGGCTTTTTATTGGGAAATATTGGCCAATGTACTCCCAACATAACCAATGTTTCGCCAATGTAAACCAATGTAAAGCCAATGTATTGTGCTACTAGGGATGTAGAGAACACGTGTATATCCAGCGGATATCCTCCGTAGATATTCGGTGGATATGGATATGTGGATAACACGTGGATATCCAGTGGATATCCTCCGTAGTTATTCGGTGGACATGGATATGGGACTAACACGTAGATATCCACTGGATTTCTTCCGTAGCTATTCAATGGACATGGATATGTAGACAACACGCAGATATCCAGTGGACATCTTCTGTAGATATTTGGTGGATATGGATATGTGGACAACACGTAGATATCCATTAGACATTTTCTATAGATATTTAGTGAATATGGATATGTAGACAACACATAGATATCCATTAGACATCTTCTATAGATATTTGGTGAATATGGATATGTGGGCAATCTATTACATATCTATTAGATATCCATAACAGATATGGATGTTTCATAGATATGTAAATATCTATTAAATATCTACTGGATATTTTGTTCTGTGTGGGTATATTCGCGTTCTATGTACCAAAATACACAAATTAATACTCAACAGATGTAATTACATGAAATACGAATAGTCCCTGACTTGTTCCGAAAACGCTGAAGCAATAAAATTCTCTATTGTGTGTTTATTTTTTTTTATTGTGTGCAACTTTTCTTAATAATACTATACAGGGTGATTATTAATAATTGTCCCCACGTTTTACCATAAGAGCTGATTTACCCCTGATTTACCGACATTTTTATATATAATGTATATCTATATATATATATATATATAAAATCAGCTCTTATGGTAAAACGTAGGGACAACCATTAATAATCACCTTGTATATCCTTTTCTGAATAAAACAGTCTTAACAACAGCTTTTTTATATTTTTTCATCTTAAAACACGAATTTCAGAATATTCCCGGACTGATTACGAATTACCCCGGACCTGGGGATTATTCGAAATACTCGGCACTGGTCGACATTTTTATATGTAGTTCAAAGCAAGTACATTTCCGTGTTTTATCTATAATGGCATTGTGAAGGGGAAGGTTTAACCTTTCAAACCGTCCAACTTTTTTTTTTAAATGAATACAGGACTCAGGAAACGCAAAAGAAAAAAAATGTAACGAATTGCCCCGGTCTCCCCTATGCATGCAAAATGGTGCACTCAAATATTTGTGTTAATTTAGCACATGATAAATAGGTAAAAAAATAACACAAATATACTGTACAAAATTAATACAAAAAATGTAATACTTGATACAATTTGAGGTAATTATTCAGAATATCCCCACCACCTCCAATTTTGACAAAATTAGTTTCATTCCACGCGTTTTGCACGAAACGATCTGACTGGTAGAAAAAAATGTCGCTCTTGCTCTCGAACCGAGATTAATCGTTCATTTCGTGCAAAAACGCATTGAATAAAACTAATTTTGTCAAAATTGGAGATGGTTAGTGTATTCTGAATAATTATTCAATTTGAAAACAAATTGTGGAAGCGTATTTCACATATATAGTATAGTAAAATATACTTCCACAATTTGTCTACTGTAATATTCACCCTGTATGTGTGTACATTCATTAAGATGTATGTGTTTGGGAAATTCATTATAATTCACCCTCTACATATATATATATATATATATATATATATATGTGTGTGTGTGTGTGTGTGTATCCGGCGTCATATTGAGGACATTTTGATAAATTTTGAAGGTTGATCGTCTACTTTAAAGACAAAAGAGGGTCCCAAATGTACGAGATTAACCACAAATTTTTTTGAGACCTGTCCCCAAAGTGCTGAAATGTCCCCAAAGTATGCCTTCGGCCCTTGAAAATGTCTTCATTGTATGCTCAGGACATACAAATATATATTGTATATATAAAATCTATATGTGATGTCGGTGTACATCATCCCTCACAATCAGACAAAATGTGTTGTATGTGTATATAAAATGTATGTTTGATTGTAAGGGATGATGTACACCGACATTACAATGTTCATACGATGTCTACGTGACGTTCCTTGCACGAGATATGATGTGTGAGCCATACGGAAAATCTATAACGTTCCGTGAATTATAAATTTTCAGTATTGGCAATGTTTATCGGAATGTATTTCTAATATAAAAAAGATTAAGATTGACATTTTAAAATTCTTGTTAACAATGTATTCAAAAAATTTGATAAAATAAGTGGTGGATATAAGTTGGTGCAACATAAATATAAAGTTACTTCTATTTAATCATACTAATCGTAAGCAATAATAAATTATATAATAAAAATTCTTATAAAACTAATTACATTTATTATCCAAAATCCATGGAAAGCGAAGAGAGTACCAAAATAAAGAAATAACGTTAGCAATATTATATTAAATATGTCTTCTACATGATCAATAGCCCTAAAAAGTATAATATTAATTAATTTATATTAAAGAAAGAATCTAGAATTATTTATAAATATCTGACTTCAGATATGCTTCAAACTATAAGATAAGAATATCAATTTTTTAAAAATATAATGTAAATTTTTTGTAAAAAAAATTTAATGTTACAATTGCTTAAAAAGTTATAATTATTGATAAATTGAATTAGATTAAAATAAAAGTGATTACAAGGAAAAGATTTGTTTAAAATTAGAATAACACATTAAGATACTATTAACGATATAACAATTTACTTACATACCATGTTACACTTAACATTTTAATCGATATTCATTTTTGTTTCTTACTTATTACTGTAGTTACGTATTCACATTATACTTAAATATATATTGTACATCAGGTTGGTCAAAAAGTCTTTTCGCATTTTGAGTCGCCGTAGTTGGCACGCTTGCATTTAAGGCAATCCACGAGAGGGGAGGAAAAACGCGATTATTTTTAATTCACCTATCCTCGCCGCACAAATTGTTGCAAACGGAGAGCGCCTATGAACTATTGTGAGTTTGTAATAAAATCGCAAAATGGAGCTTTCTAAGCAGCAAATTGAGCCAATTTTGTTGTATGAATTTAAAAGGTATACGAATGTCTCTCAGACCCATTGAAATTTGCGTGAAGCTTTCGGACAAGATGTAATTACCGTCAGATCATGCCAATTTTAATTTAAAAAATTTATTTATATTTATTTATATATTATTATATTTATTTATACATAGGATATGCGCGGAATTGTTCACTATGAGCTTCTAGCAAGAAATCAAACGATTAATACAGACCTTTACTGTCAACAGTTGGAGAGAGTTCAGACAAAATTCAAGGAGCTTCGGCATCAACTTGTCAACTGTAAAGGTCTTCTGTCAAGCAACGCTCGCCTTCATGTGAGCGCACCCACATTGAGAAAAATCTGAGAGAATAATAGGGAACTTTTCAAACATCCATCATACTTTTCTGACCTCGCGTTATCCGACTATCTTTTCAGTACCCTGCAAAATATTTTTAACGGGGAAAAATTTGACAGACAAAGTTTAAAGAGAGTTGGTTTTTTAAATTCCAGAATTAGTACCTTCTTCAAGGACAGAATTTTCGAACTTGTAGATCGATAGCAGGTCATTAGACGAGGCGGAGACTATATTGATAATTCAAATAAAAGTGCTTTTCATAAAAAATTCATTTTCCTTCTTGCATAAAATACGAAAAAACTTTCTGATCAACCTGATAAATACACAGGATGTGAAATACCTAAGTAGCTTCATATGTCTGATTATACAACTTTTTAGAACGTCGTTGTAATTCGTGATATCATATAAATGTAAGAGACGGTCTCTCAGAATGTTCAATTGACCACAGATATGAAATAATGAGAGACTAAGAAAATTGTCTATGCCTGTGTAAGCTAAGACACAGAAAAATAAGGCAATACTTTGAGAAGTGAATGTCAATTCGTATTGTGGACTTTTAGTTGCATCGTAGATATAATATAATACTGTCTGCATTGGTAATGGTCTCTCTGAATTAGTAACGTTAGACAGGCGCGTCACTTGATAGCCAAAAGAAGGCAAAACAGCTATAATAAAGTAGCCGAAAAAAGTTAAACTATATGCAATTATAATAATTGTACGTGCAGTTTGCGCTTTTTCGACCATCTTCGCTTCTTCCTGAGGTGTTTTCGTTTTTAACCAATCGTTCTCGATCATATCTATTATAAGTGCGACAGCTATAAACATATGACAATAAAGAAAATTAATAAGACTGAAGAATAATAAAGATTAATACTTATTAATTTGTTTTAATAGGTTTGTAACAAATGAAAGAAAATTTTAATTCATAAAAATTTGATTTTAACTTGGCAAAATTGAAGTTGGATATTAAGAAAATGTGGAAATATATTAATGACAAATTATTCCTTAAATGTGATTGCAATTTCATATACAGAATGGAGCACTAAAGTGTAATGAGTTGTTATCTGAAGCTATACTAATAACTTGTAATGCTTTAAATGCTCTTCCCTATAATAATTATTAAAACAAGAATAATTACTGTTACTGTGACGTGATTCTTTAAACTGTCTTATTTTGCTTCTTGAAATTTAATATAAATGAATCTTTAATTCCATTTGAGAAATATACATAATAAATGTAGATTAATTACTCTGGCGTATACTATAAATAATATTTTATATTATAATGACCAAGTTGCTACTATATATGGTAGCTACCTTCTTTCTTCCACCAAAAAACTGCAATTCTTATGGCGACAGTGCAGACTGGTACAGTATACAATAGGTTTTCTGTTACTAGTATAATATCAAAACGGACTTTTATCAGGGAATATATGCCAGGGATTACAAGAACGAGTATTACTAATAGAAAAACAAGTAGTGTACGTAAATTGCACACACACTTTTTCCATATAGTTTGTTCGGATTTAGGCCAAAGTCCGATTAATTCTAGACTACATCGATTTAACTTCACTGCCCATTCGGAATCTACCGTTTAGAAAAAGTTTAATTAGATCATATTAAAAATTTATCAAATTAAAATTAGCTTCGCTTGATATCAATTTATTGAATAATATATTGTATATGTGCACACATCTACAAAATATAACAATAAATATCGTAATGAATATAATATTAAAAGTAAAAATGATCTCTATTCTTTTAAAAATAACTTTTTATTCAAAATAATTAAGACATGTTATTTTTAGTTACGTTTATGTTTTATCCACTAAAAGGAACGAAATGTATAAAATATCAGAATTATTCATTTTAACACAAGAAATATTCAAAATAAAATACAATAATATTTAGAATTTCAGCAAATTAATTGCAAATTCTGCTTGAAGTATTTACTTCTGCTTAATATTATCTCAAATAAGAGAAAATATATTAAAAATTTTTATTTTACATTTCCGTAAAAACGGGCACGAATCAAGATACATATAAATATACTTTATTATTTTAATATTATTTTGAAAAGTATAAGGCATTTATTTGTAATGTCTAAATACACGAAAAATATAGATATAATGTATAAAGATACTTTTTTGATAACAAATATGTTAATATAAATATATTAATTTAAATGACCACATTCCACTTTTGTCTGATCTTTTTCTAATAATAATCTGTTACCATGTTTATGAAAAACATTGTGGTATATTGATGTTTCCATGTCGAAGGTAAAGCGTAGACTGAAATATCTATTTCTTAGAATGATATCAGCATCTATATAACGCGGAGATGATATTCCGTGTGCATAATAAATATTCTTAGGAACGTGAGATGTTCAAAACAACAGAAAATTTTTAAAAACTCTAAAAACTCTATTGCCTCATGTTTTACAACTTTAGATAACTACTTGTACAACAATATTCGAAGTATTCATGAATAAAAACTGAGATAATGACTAGTTCATAAGTCTTTGGTCACGACAGGCGATACAGATGTATTGGTCATGTTGCAGTAATAATCGATCTTCAGTTACCTATAGTCTCGTAGTGTCTATAGGCATTTGGTCATTGTGCAATATCATATTTATTATAACATAATAATTTGACTAAATTAGTAAAATAAATAAGTACATTAATTTCTATTTTGTGATAGTAATACAGATAGTTACATTAATTTATACATATCATATTTATCCAGTAAAACATGATTTTATTTGATTACTACCTTTTGAAAGACATAGCAAATCACCGAGAGTATCTTGTCCTCTAGGCCGTTCGGAACCGGCGTTTAAACTGTAGGTCCCGTATATCTGTGTAATATAAATTGTAAAAAGCGCACACCATAGAAATACGAGAGGTCACTATGCTCTGACAAGAACTAAGGACTAGAGTGAGTGATCATTATTGTCAATATTTAATCATTTTTATTCTATATTATATACATATAACGCTATTTCTATGAATGTGTATAAAAAATGTGTTTATCAACTTAATGTCAATAATGTGTAATAAAATGTGATTTTTAGAAGTAGTTCATGACATAATATTATGCATTACTAGTACGTTAATTACTTTTAGATGTGAGGCAAAGAAAAATATCTCCATTAAAAGAAAAACGTTTATCAAATATAATTTAAAATTTTCGTTTAAATTATTTATAAATTTTCTGAAATAAAGTACCTTTTATTAAAAAAAAGTTTTTTTTATAATTCTATTTTACAAAATTCTGTAATTCTACAAAATAACTTTTAATTTAAAAAATTGTTATAATCATTATAAAATTTTTATTAAAGAAAGACCTAGATTCTATGTGGCGCGGAAAATGAGAATCGATGGACAATTAGAAAAAAAATAAGTTGAAATAAAACCTATGTTTCTTCTCTATCTCGAATTTAAACATTTGTCATACTTAAGCTATATGGCTGTCTTGGCTATCGTGTTCAGTTATTGTTTCTGCCTCTTGCATTTTTCATTATCTACTTTCTCACCATAGAACGACGTTATCTTCCATTGGATGGTTTATGTGCATGGACGTAAAAACATTTTTAAGTGAGAAATGATTATCGTACAAAGACAGGTTTTAAATTTTTGAAACTTTTACGTTGTAGAAGTTTTGTCAGTTCTTCGTGCGTGCAACATTCGAAGTGAATAATAACTGATATAACAACGAGGGGTTGTTAAATGTATGCTTGTAACTTGTTTTTATCCATCTGATACGTTCTCATCCACGTGTAATCAATTTTGAACATTGCGTGTGATTTCAATAATACCTCATTTTTGTTTTTGCGTTGTAACAAGCGATAATCTGTGTATAGTATTGCTTTTATTATCAGATTATAATTGGCTTATACACACACATATATATATATATATATCACATATAATAAATGGAAATTAACAAGTCGCTTTATGGATATCAAAAACTGCCTCTAATTATGACAGGGTTGATTTGTACCTGTGCTTATTAAGAGGGCATATAAAAGCGATTCTTTAAACATAAGTTTAAAACTTAAAATCTTAAAAATATTTCTGTAACGTTTTAAGTCGATCCAATAAAAAACAAAAGAGTTATCTGAAATTAGTCGAACGTTAATTTCGTGTAACTCTTTGTGATTTAATCTATTTATAAAAACGTAAGTCAAAATGTTTCGTTAGAATGGTGTTGGCTTTACTTAAAGTAATATTGTGAAAAGAGAGTTTTCACAACATCATATGAAAAATTTTTCCGAAAACCATGTATAGTGGCGTACATTTAACGAAGGTGTGCACAAGCACTATTGTAAATCTTCCAAGCAATCCAAATGAAAATAGGTCCATATACATATGTATATGCTGTTGTGGAAAATGAGGATACCGCATACTTTATGCGAAGATGAGCGAGTTAGTCTCGATCTACAATAGATGTTGTATATACTAATCACAGGTGAATATGAAGAAGATAATCGACTACAATTGGTCAATTTCTTACGACTTAAGGCTTACTACACCTATTGTAGACCGAGACTTAAGCAGTACGAGAGATTATGTCGCAGGTAAGAACAAAGCGACTTGTTTAGAAACATCTACCTCGACAGAAAATTTGTTTTATGGCCCTGGAGTAGAAAATTCAATGTAATTCTTTAGTGTTTCCATAGTGTAATTAAATGCAAAACTTTAAACGCGTTTTTCTCACACATGATTTTCAAAACGTGTGACTACTATATCTAGAAAATGGTTAAATCGATCAATTTGCAATTTTACATACTTTTTCCAGACATTAAAGAATAGTTCACTACGTAGGACTTTGTATTTTTCCAGTCAAAAATGAATACATTTTTGGTGAAAAATCGATATTTTTATTTGGATTAGCTGCCATTTTGTTTAAACTTAATATTTCGGAAAACAATAACGTTTAGAACTAGATTTATGTTTAAACTTTAAAAAAATCTGTGCTTACGTTTCAGACGAATCATTTAAGAGCAGCATTAATCATGCTGTTTTACAAAACATGATCTGGGGTAACTTGAGTGGCGCCATTTTATATTATTTTTTAATAAAATGTCAAATGGAGAAAAGTATGATCTTTGCAAACAAATTTGACTTCTCCATCTCTTTCTATTTTTCCACAAAAATTCACAAAGTTAGACTTTGTTTTGACGCTTTTATCTAGATACTCTAAATGTATGTATATGCCCCCTTAAGCATTTCTTACTTCAGTTACAAGAAAAGTTAGAAAAACTCCAGATATATATTTTGATCGATATTAAGTTAATGTCGAAGCTAAAAAGATTGGAGTACAAGATTTTGAAGTTTAGAATAATTGCGATAGATATAGTGAATTACGGGAGCTTCACAGAATCAATTTAACCGTAGTGTCTCGAGTTTGCATTTTTTATTAAACACTACATTTAAGAAATAATTTAATGTTTTGATCTTTTGAATAATTACTTTTATCTTATCTTTTAAGTAAATTTTAAATAAATAAATATATAAATTTAAAACAGTATGTTTGTTTTGTTGAATAAAACAAGATAAGAATAAAAATGAATAAAACTATTGAGAATATTAATATGTTAAAAATATAAATATTGAGAATATAAATATATTATAAATATAAATACTGAGAACATAAATATATTAGAAATATAAATATTGGAAAAAAGAAAGATATTTTGGTCGGTCTCGAACAACAAAGAAGAAAACAAAACTATGTAACTCCAACCCTTTGACTCATTGGCTCCTAAATGTTACATATCATTTTTATGATATCAAATTCTATATCGAAGTATTTAACATCCGCAAAAACATTGACCTCCCTCCCTTGTCTATTATAGATAGTGCTCACTAAATTGAATTGAAAAGTGCTAACTAAGAGAGGTCAATGTTTGCTTTTTCTTATCATAACATTCTATCAATTGTTAATAAAAACTCTGAATTTTTATACACATAACAATTTAAAACGATATCAAAAGAAATTCGATACATATTATATATACAGGGTGTCCCTGAGCACTGTAGCAAACTTGTCACGAGGAGGTAGAAGGAATCGAGATAAACCAAAAAGTCTTATAACATTTTGCGATATTCGCAATAATTTTCGCGTTATATAATATAAAATATTGTAAAATATTAAAGTCAGACGAATAAGAGCGCGCGGAGAGACAAGCGATCGCCCGCCTGAGCCATAGGGCCGCCCTCACCGCGTCGACATTGCTGTCCGGCAGTAGGCGACGGTGAGTAGCGCGCGGCGAGGAGAAGAATAGCATGGCGCCATGCTCACCGTCGGCGGGCGACCGCTTCTCTCTCCGCGCGCTCTTATTCGTCTGACTTTAATATTTTATAACGCGAAAATTATTGCGAATATCGCAAAATGTTATAAGACATTTTTATCTCGATCCCTTCTACCTCCTCGTGACAAGATTTTTACAGTGCTCAGGGACACCCTGTATACAGGATGACCCGAAATTTAGTCCTATGCTCTTGTGGATTGATAGAGTAAATCAAACTGAGAAGAAAAGTCCTTTACCATTTTTCAAAATTCGCAATAGTTAACGAGATAAAAATTAGTTAAACTCGGCGAATGAGCGCGTACTTTTCCTACCGCTACTTGCTCGTAGCCATTTCTGCTTTACTCCTTTCTCGCCGCGCCGTTTGCTCCTGCTCGGCGACAGTCAGGCGGTCCCCGCGCGCGATAGTTGCTACTTTACTCCCTCCTCGCCACGCCGCCTGCTCCTGGCTCGGTGACCGCTAGGCGGTCCCGCGCGCGGTAGGTAGAGAAAGTACGCGCTCATTCGCTGAGTTTAATTAATTTTTATATCGATACCTATTGCGAATTTTGAAAAATGGTAAAGAACTTTTCTTCTCAGTTTGACTTGCTCTATCAACCACGGGAGACCCGAAATTTAAGCATAGGCTTAAATTTCGGGTCACCCGTATAAATTTAAAATAGTTTTTGTATATCAAGAATCATTGGATTTATATCTACTCAATATAAAATCTTTTTTTATATAATAGCATTTACAGTACATTTAGATTTAACCACGCATATATAAGATATCTATAATTTATTTGCAACTAAAAATTAATACTTGCATAATTACTAAATTATATCATACATATATACTATTAATTACATCCTTGTTGTAAGCAAAATGGATATGTAACCACCTGATGTTTTCACTAACTGCAAAACAAATTTTTTTAGTAGTAATTGTAATTGACAATATAATTTTGATGAATAAATAATTGAATATTTTAAAAAGTGAACGAATAGGAATGAAAAATATAAATTATTAAATTGTTCCAATATAAGTTATGGTTTAAGAATTTTAATAAGATGTTATGAGGGTTGTAATATAATATAGCATAAAATGGATCATTTTGGTTGAAAATTTAATCGTTTTTACTTATTAGATAAAGTTACAAAACTATCAGTTATTAACAAAACTATTTAATCGGAGAATCTGCTAAAGATTTTCTTAAAATTTGGGTTAAATTATCCGTATTAGGCCAAAATTATCTCATTTTATGATACATTGCATAATCTTATTGAGGAATAATTTTTACATTTCTAAAACTAAACTTTATAATATGTAATTTATCAAAATTTTAGTGATATTATAACGTTATTATAATTAATGCATCTTACACTGCAAAATGTAGTCATTGTTAAGGGAAACAATTTTCCAGCAGTGAGATAAATGGGTTTAGCACCTCGTGTCATCAAGAGCAACAAATCTCGTGCAACTTTTGAATTTACGGAGTACCATTTATTGTTGTATGCAGCATAGTAAATTTCATTGCACTTGAAATTATCAAAATCATTGTTACATATAAATTATAGTATGCAATAAAACAATAATTATAGCCACTTATTATTACTTTAATGTATTTATGTATATTGAATTTATAATGTATAATAATTTTTTTTCTAATAATGTGTTAATTTATTTTGAAATTTGAAAATTTAATATGTAAATTATTAATACTACTCTTTTTTTAGAAAATATCAATTTTAGGCCAATTTTTGTATTTCTACAATTTAAATACATTAAATTTTTATATTATCTAATTTAATAAAATTTAAACTATATTGTCAATTTATTTTTAAGTATTATATAGGAATAATATTAATACATTTTGCTATTATATATACATAAACCAAATATTGGATTTACAAAAGAACGATCCTTTACCGATTTTGATTAACCTTATGTTATAGAAAATTTAAAAATATTACATATATTTATTTATCTGCTTATCTCGAGATTTAGGGGTTGAAACACTCCTTCGAAAATAACGGATTTTTTAAATTTGATTTTTTCAAAAAGTGAATACAACGTTATACAGAATATAAAAGTTATAAAATTCTTGTATGAAACAATTTTTTCATATGTCTCATAGTTTCAAAGATATTCGTTAAAAACGAAAAAATTCATCATTTTCGAAGGGATTTTTCATCTCCTAAACCTCGCGATAAGAAGATAAAAAGAATGAGTCTAATATTTCTTAATGTTTTACAACATCCAAAGCTCATCAAAAACGGCGAGGAACAGTTCAGAACGTCCCTTGTATTAGTATTGTTATTAATTTTTTCTGAATTATGTATAATAATAATAAAAAAGCCTAAATAAGAATGTATAATTAGTAGATTTGTATATAAGAAATAGATGAAAGCTTACTTGAGCCATCAAAAATTCGCCAAGAGCACAATATAGGCACATATGTCCAAGCACATTAAGAGTAATGCTTACAAAACATGTTAAATAAATGAGTGATACATCGTTTTCATTGCTAAATAGCTAATTAATTTAAAAAAGAAGCATACATCTTTTTATTAATATTAAAGTTCTTGATAAAATGTTATATAGATATTATAACTTTTTAATATTTTTAATTAATCTTACAACATATTAACAATTAATTTTATAAATATTAAATAATTTCTTATTTAAGTTTTTACATACTTACGTTAATTATCCAGAAGCCATGGAAAGCGAAAAGTATTGCAAAGTATATAAATAAGACTAGAAGTATTATGTTATATGTATCTTCAATAACGGCAATAGCTCTACAAAATATATTCCATATTAGACATATAATTAAAATATTTCATGAAAATTATTCATATGCAGTACGCAGTAAAATTAAAGCACCATTTCGAATTGAAAATTGGTGAAATACAAATGTATCTAACTATTCGAAAAACAATTTATAGAACGATTAATTATAGAATGACGTTTTTGGAAGCATATTAAAGCTTTAAAGTCTCATCTTTCAAACATTGCTAAGTTTTTTCCTCGATAATAATTTTTATCTAAACGTAGATAACAAAGTGTATCTATATGAAATTGCGCAAATCTGTGATTGTTTATGGTGCTTGTTTTATATTTATCTTCAATGATTTTGAATACGACTTTGAAACAACATGCAGGTAACAATAATGTGCATACGTATTGTCAGCAGTTTAACATAAAAATAGTAGCATTAAATTATCTCGGCAATTATACAGCATTGTGTGACCTTATAAATTATTATAGCAGCATAACGGTAACAGTACAAAGATGATGACGATTTCAAAAGTTGTCAGCAATTTTGCTATCCACTGATGTTATATCGCAATTATTAATTTGCCAATAATTGTGGACTCAATTGATGTAAATATGATTGCAATACATGATAAGATTGCAAACAGAATGCCAGTATAACAATGTAGAGGTTGTTATCTGAGAATGCATTAAATATTTCAAATTATAATAACTTGATTAAATAAAATCACAACTTTATTTTGAAATTGTATTCTAAAAATATCTTTTTTTAAAGAATAAACTTTAAACTTTTATTAAAAGCAAACTTATAAAAAAGTTTCCTTTTCGATGTGCATATCGAAATTGAATTCTTTTCTATGTTTTTGATTTAGAAATGCTGCTTCTTATTTAGATAAAAAATCTAGATAAGAATAATTGTTGAGAAAAAGCTTAATATTATTTGAAAGCGAATATAAGAGTTAAAATTCTTCCAAGAACGTTGCAGTAAAATTATTTTTCGAAAAGTTATATATATTTGAATTTTATCAATTTTTCGGTCGATTTGAAATGATTCATTTTTTAAGTGTAGTGTAAATTAATAGAAATCTCAAACCTAAGTAAACGGACATGATCTATTACGCAGATTTTCAGCATATCAGAATTGTTGCATTTATCAAAACGTAACAAACGATTCTTCAGAATGTCTAATTGGCCGCATATATGGAAAATTAGTAGTCCGAGGAAATTGTCGATTCCAGTATAAGAAATAACGGCGATACAAATAAAAATGGCTTGAGAAATAAATGTTAATTCGTACAGAGGTGATTTAGATACGTCGTAAATATAATAACTTTGTAAAATCATTGGTTTGTCAGGATCAGTAATATTGGAAGCGAATCTCATTGTCACTCCAAAGGCCGTGGGAACGACGACAAAAAAGTATGCTGTTCCTACTATGAAGTACGCGCAAATAATAATTACTCGTGCAGTCTGTGCCCTTTTAATCATTATGTTTCTTTCTTGCACATTTTTGGATTTTGTCCAATCCTCCGCGATCATATTCATAATCGGTATAATAGCTTCAAAAATTAGTTATTGAACATTTCAATGCCTGTTTAATACTAAATGTTAAATTAAAATAGTGACTATGTTAAGTTTAGCAAAGCAATAAATTTTAAATAAAATAATAAAATGGAGCTTTTATTTAGCTTTAATCAGTAAAATCATCCCAATCAACAATGTTTTTCAAATGCTTTTTAAATATTTATTTTACATTAATGATTTATTTGAAATATTATTTTACAGAAAACATTTGTTTAATGTTTATGTTACATTAATAATTTATTTGTAATAATTTAAATAAAAAAGGTGTGTTAAACGCGAGTAAACGTTAATATTAATTTAATATAACTAATATTTATTTTACTATAACTATTTATTCAAAATAATAATTTAAAACATAGCAAAATTTTATAGACATAATTTTATTATTTAAATTGAAAAAGAAACAATCAATATAATTTTATTACATTGGTTTATTCTGCTATTTTTATTCAAACGACTAACAAAAAAATTATTCCAAATACTATTTCGCATATGTAAAAATCAATAAAAATTGTAATTTTACTTATAAAAAATGTTTGAAGTATAATGTTGTAAATAGCATCTATTGAACTGATTTGACAATGGTATATGTATATACGCTAACACAAGGTATTCTTGAATCATTATAAAGTGTTAGTTCCTTTACGATTGTACAGGTAAGCAATGTTGAGATGGTTGTAATTTGGATGGGTGACCATTTGGGAATTTCTAAAAAATTTTGAGAAAGAATTATGAAGAATAATTACATCTATTAAGCTGGCACAGCCACTTTAGCACAATTCAATAAAACATACACAGAAATTTAGT
>QKQZ01020822.1:0-12003 GCA_003595255.1 Solenopsis fugax
CGATGCCTCGTCGCCTCGTGCTCTCGCTCTTCGCGCCCGCGTGCCTGGGGATGCTCTGTGCAGGAGCCCTTTGCTCCGAGAGCGCGGAGAGTGGATCTTGGAATATAACGGATGTTGACGTTTACAGCTGAATTAATTCAATTTTTGAACCCTTTAACGACTTTAATGACAGACTGGAGAATGTGCGATGGTGTTGATCTTAGAAAAGTATTTAATTGGGAGGACGTATTTCTGATGAGAAGACTTGAGAAATTAAAACGTTTGTTTAAGTCCACTTAAAGTTAATTAAAAAATGTGTTTTCTATTTTTGGCAATCTAATTTCTGAGACGCTTTAATATATTGTTATCCTTCATCTAGATCTTGTAATAATATATTAAAATTTATGATAATATGTAGGAGTACGTTTTTAATATACGGAATAAAATGCGTATCTAATTATCACAATCGTCACGCTGTATCTGTAAAGATATAAAGTGGCGAGATTTCAGATAACTGGTTTACTGGCCCGTCATCCGCAGCTGGAAATTAAAGATTCCGAGCTCTCAAAACCTGTCGAGGCTTGAGATCCCTGTCGCTTGCCATATATCGAGATTAGCATGACTCGCATTAACTCAATTTCCGTATGTGAATACGTCGCCGCATTATTTCACGTGATGGCTCATTAAGACATCATTCCGAGTGGCGGTCGTCCACTACAACCAGATGGCATGTTACACAATATTGTAACAACAAGAAAATAAAGCCCAATTTGGACAACCTACAATTCGTGTCAAAATTCAGAACGGAATCCTACTCGTAACTTCAAGTGTCGTGTAATATGAAAAAAATTTAAACCATGGAGAGAATACACATATATAAAATATACACCGAAGTACACATCAAAATACAGTAGAACCTCCCATATCCGAAGTTTCATTATCCGAATACTTTAATATTCGAACGTTCTACTATCCGAATGTTCCATTATCATCAAATGTTAATTTTGTTTTCTTTACGTAAAGAATTTAAGTTTTTTATTTTTTGAATATATGAAGTCCCGAGGGGGTAATCACTCAGAAAATAAGTGTACACTGGACTGCGGACTTCAATGGACTTCATCGGACTTTCGTTGGAATTCATTACGATTGCTAAAAGATCTTCCTAAAAAAAAAGGTCATCAAAAGTGTCTCTTTAGTAACTGATTAACTGATTTCGAAAAATTCGTTATAAAAGTCAAAAATTCATGGTATAACACATGAAATTCACCAAATTATATCGAACTTCATCGGACTTCAAGGAATTCAACGGACTTCTAATAGGTTGTACACCAGAATTCAAGAGTGGTTACCTCCTCGTGAAGTTCTTTTTGTTAAAAATTTAAGTTTCTGTTTGAATAAATGAAATTTAATATAAAAATGTGCACGCGTCAAATTTATTCTATTATCCGAGAATTCCCTTATCCAAACATCTTTGTCTCCCTGTTATTTCGGATATGGGAGGCTTCACTGTACACGGCATATAAAATTGTGAATGACATTCTATCCTTAAATTTATCGTGAATTATAAACCGTTTAAAGTGAGCTCAATGCATTAACGTTACAGCGGACGTAAATAAATGGTTTCTTATTTTTTACTTCGTCAAGCACAGAAAACTCTTGTCTAACAAGAATTGAAAAGGCGGTGAATACGACTAGAAAATCAAAAGTTGCGTACCGGCGCGACTGCGAACATTACGCAAGATTGTCTCCTGAATTACGGTATTCCGTATTTGGAAAAATGCGCTGTTTATCTCGCCGGACGTAGCTCCGCTAATATATTTGTTTATTAAATCACCTTGTGCCAACAATATTAATGGCATGTCGTGCGAGATAAGTAACGCAAAATCTTATCCGTGCGATCGTTGCCGCCCGTTATCGTGTAAACGTCACATTTATTAACGTGTAGCGAGAGGTGGAATTGGAGCGGGCGCTGCCAATATACCGCTGTTTATTAGATTCAAGATTAATGCTCGCCGCCGAACGAATTATTTAAATTGATGGCTCACACGAATGAACGATCGTGAGATTCGAAGGCGCGCAAAAATGTCCCGTTGACGCTCATTCATGTCCGTGCCGCGAGAGAAGAAGAAAGATGATGAGAGGGAGAGAGAGAGAGAGAAAGACGGAGATAGGAAAATAAAAACGGGATAAAGAGCGAGAAGAGAAGGACTCGTCGCGGTAGGAGTCGCTATTAATTTGCAAGGTGAAAACGGCCGTCAACGTTGGGGTATGGCGTTGCTCGCCGGGTCGTCGACACACTGGGCGTAATTTATGCCGGCGTAAATTCTGCAGCGTAATTACGGGGCGATGCGCCATTCACACGATGTTATACGCCGAAGTTAAACGTCCGACGAGCGGTGCGTCGCGTTCTTTCTGCGCGAAACCCGGATGCTCTTAGCGGCATCCGAGGAGAGAATATCCACGTGAACCCGCGAGTCGCCGTCTCTCGCGGCACCGATCCGCAATCGCCGAGGGGTGTCTCGTAACAGCATTTGTAATTCTCACACCTGGGGAACTCGGGCTATACACGAATAAAGATACTTTTCGTGTCTACGCCTCGACTAATTCTTCCAAGGCTAAATCTATACACTTTCGTCTCCTGACTGTGATGAATGGTCATCGTTATTTATATCTACGAAGCAGGATAATCGAGATCGATGTATAATTTCGATGATGTATTTTCTTATCGGTGCGATAGGAAAGAAATGCATCTCATATTAATTACGACACGTTCATACCGATACGTGAATCTCTTCTTCTTTTCCCCCTCAGCCTTCCCCCTCATTTTTTCGTAATTGAAAGATAGAAACTCGATACTTCTATCGGTAGTTAATCACCGAGCGATCGCTGATGGGTATTCGATTTGACGTACGGCCGCTCTCGATTAATCACGTCTTTCGTTTCGGCGGCTAAAAAGTCATGAATATAAATCAGTAACGAAAGAAACGCTCCTCGCGCGCGAGCGTGTGGTGGAACGGCGAAACGTTGTAATATCGATGTGCGGAGTCGTGATCAAACACAGTGTTGTAGTTCGTATATACAAAAATGTCTTCCTGGAGCATTTGAAACCAGTTTGTCCAGCGAGTTTCCGTAAGAAAATTTTTTTTTTCTTGTTGATTTCATTCCGACCGACGGACTCCGGATATCATATAAGCAGATGGATTAATAAATCAATCAGATCAAACAGGGCGTTTCTGGGAATCACTCGTGGCTGTGGAAATATAATTCGGGATTTCTTAATTAATGTTTACTCAATACGATTGCACTTGAGCAATCGTAACCAGTTTGTCCGGCGTGTTTCTACGTTACAGTAGTTGAAATATAATTAATCGGTTATTATATGTTATTAATAACGGTTATTATAAATTAGATTTGCGAATCTTTGCAAAATACTGATATATAATTATAACAAATCAATAATTATAGAAACGATCTTGTTTAAATTAACATATGCAATTCGTGTAGCACAAAATCAATATAAGTTTATTGTACAAAGTTTATTGTCTTCTAGAGGCATGCGAATTATGTATTTATGAGGTCGAATCAAATCGAAATCGAATTTTAGATAATATATTCGAAATCGAATCTAATTGAATCTAAAATTTTCAAGTTGAATCGAATCGATCTCTTTGATTCGTGAATATTTTCCTGAATTTACATTACATGTTAATTTGAAGGTAATAAAATATTTTCAATGCAAATCTTTTTTAATAGAAAATATTAATCGCAAGAAAATAATTACAAATAAAAATAATGTGTTAAGTAAAAATTTATAATAGACAATAAGTGTAAAGATATTATATATTGTATTGATTCACATATCGTACAAATGATAATATTATCGATAATACTATCGAGCGATAATTTAATGCACTACATTAGGAAAATATAATATAATAAAGCAATTTTTTTGTCGAATTCTAATTTAAATTCTATATAAAATCATGATATCTATGAAATGTTGAAATAAGTTTATGAAGCCGATTGTTTACATAAAATTTTGAATAATTTATAAGATTTAGAAATTATAGGCAAGTTTTGGAGAACGACAATCAGGCATGAGAATTAGTATGTGCTGGTACAAGATCGCGCTACACTGAAAAAAAGTCTTGTTATAACTACCAAATGTATAATAAAATAGTATCAATTAAATATTTTGTCAATATAACCAAAAATAATTTTATTTTTCTAAATGTTTAGTAAGTATTATCAAATTTGGTGTAAGTTACTAAATATTTAGAAAAATAAAATAATTTTTAGTTACATTGACCAAATATTTAATCGATACTATTTCACTATACATTTAGTAGTTATAACCAGTCTTTTTTTCAGTGTAGAAATATAAATAAAATAATCAAAATAGGGGATTCGAAATAGAATCATCGACGATTCGAAATTTTCGAACTATTCGTACATTTCTATTGTTTTATATAGATACTATAAAAATAAAAGATTTGGTGTCACACACACACAACAAACTGTCTCGACATTTTGAGTCGCTTTATATCGATATTACCTACATTCTACCGTTTATTATAAATTTATAGGCCACCGTGCGGTTGTCATACGCGCCGATTTTTCGTCCCAGTTTCGTCCCCGATAACGATCGCTAAGTTTATCCCGCTCTATTACGAACTTTCGATAATCGCTCGCGCTCGAGGCCTTTCTCGAGGAAATTTCTAGATGGGCGTGTTCACGCGTTTCTAATCGTACACCCTTCTGAACGACAAAAGATTTCCATAGTGAGATTTATGTCTCTCTACAATTTTTATACCTTCACCCGCGCTTTCCTTCCTCATCGGGAATTAATAGTGAACTTATTGCACGTGTTAATCAAGATCCGCGGGTCACGTGCTGTATTAATTCTAAACACGTTTCGTATGTACTAATAGAAATTTACTGAATAAACAAAACGACAATGCACTCGATCGTTAAATGATAGAGAGATTGTAAAGTGCTTTCTACATGATTCACAAATATCTCACATGAAATTCTCTGCAAACACATAAATTTCAAAAAGAACCTTGATTAATTACTATCGGTAAATGAATGACAGACATCGGACATCGCCGCATCGAAGTTTCGATCAGGGAGAGAGGAGGGTCGGAACTTCGACCACGATCGGCAACCGCGAGAGTACGTACTATCGCGTACAAGTATGAAAGACACGCGAGAGAGAAGGAAAAGGGGCAGAGAGAGAGAGAGAGAGAGAGAGAGAGAGAGAGAGAGAGAGAAGGCGAAGAGGGAAAGGGAGAGAGAAAGAAAGAGAGAAAAGAAAAAGAGAGAAAGCCCTGGATGATCACGGCAGGAGAGGGAAGTCGCTAAACGGCATTCCAAGCGGACCATCCAACGCCACCCAACGGTAACCAACGCATGACGCCCTTATCTTACCACGCGTTACCGCGCTTTTCCTCGCCTCTACCTCAGTTAACGGATCGTCTACGAATGACGAGGATGGTGTCGCGAAGCTACCGCGTCGCCAAACTGTCGCTCGTTCGGCATCCCGCCTTTATAGCGGATATAAATGAGTAACACCTCGTTTTATATCCCCTTATACGCACACGAAATCTTTTCCGTGTGAATCTTTTTCTGGCACTAAACGGAAATTATTCTAGTGTCTCTCGTTAGACAAGAAATAAACATTTTTTTGGATTTTTCGTAAGAATGACTACAAAATTTTTAACTAAATTAAAAGTGCTGCAATAGATATATATTTGTGGAAAGATCCACATGACTGCATTCCTATCAACTCATTCGATAGTTAACACTATTTAATTGAATCGAAAATTAGACTAATTTAAAAAAAAAAAACAGTAGTCCACGGAAATAATACGTTCACAATATTAATTTCGGAATAGGATCTTATTGAAATCTGTGCTCAATGCGATCAAAAAATCTTATTGCGTAGATCTTTCACAATTTCGGAAAATGAATTTTTTTCTTGATTATTATTTCTTTTCAGTCCCTTTAAATTTGTGCTTTCGCTCATTAAATCGCATTTTGATCGCCAAAATCATATTTTGATTATAGGTATGTCCCTTCTTCTCGCACGTGCACGCGGACTTCGATCATTCTTCGTGGCATTCAACAATGATATTCACCGTTAATTCGATGACGACGTTAATGGACAACGTCGAACGCCCGCGCGCGCTTGTATGTGTCCGTTTTTTCGCGGCACGGATATACACACGCGCGTATTAAAACTCGCGTGTATGCGGCAGCAGGCAGAGGCAGGAGTCCGGTCCAAGAGGGTTCAAGCTAACGGGACTAAAGTCGATTGTGATTACACCTGTGTGAGTGCTCACGCGCGCACGGACTCGCGTCTGCACGTAAGACACACGTGAATCATGAGCGAACCTGCGAGTCTTGTCAATTCTAAAATAAAAAAGCTTCTCTCTCCAGAAATTCTTAACATATCTGTCGCGATGTACTTACGAAGTTATTCTACTAGAAATGTGGCAAAGAGTGTTGCAAACGTATCTACCAAGTTTGTCAGATGCCGTATCTTAGCAGAAATAACGATTAAACGTTGAAAGTAACGACAGTGAAATTGTAATAAACAATTTACGAAAATGTAATTTGACAATTCTAATAAGACATAATAATAAGCATCTGTCTTTGCGTACAATAAAATATTATTCAACACTATTGTACCAGCTTATTGTTTTAAATCTAATAAACGACGTTTATACTTTTTTTTTTACTGCGAAACTGTTCCTTTGTGTGTGCAATATTTCATGCGACATACAAAACGTAATTACACCTTTCTATGACGAGTATGTCAGCTTTCAGCTTGTCGAGATGCGATTATCGAGATACGTGAGAAAGCAAATTTATCGACGCCCTGGCATTTAACAATTGGTGTGTGTAAGCGTGATATTGTAAAGTATCTTAGCAACTGTTGCGCTGTAATAGTTGTTAAAAATCACGCTAGGATTGTGCCAAGATCAGACATGGACACATTCAGCTAAATATTTAGATACTCTTCAACAAATCGTCCTAAACTTCTTTTTTTTTGTGCAAGATTTAGATATCGCTTCTTTTCTAATTTTAACAGCATCTTGATGAACGTGACACATATTACGATTGACATTGATGCACGTAAAGTTGAATAAAGTCATTGTGTGTCGTTTTATTTTACAACAAAAAAAAAAGATATCAACGTTAATATACCGCTATGAGCAATGATAAAAACAAGACCGCTGTTACTTACAATTAGACAGATAGCAAGTCGGACGTGCGTGGTCCAGTTTCTTCGGTTGATTTTATCGTCAATCTGGTATTGATTCGTAGCGCGTAGACAAGTTTTTCGATGGCGTGGTTGGTTTTGTCGATGCTTTCATTGGCAATGTTCCTCAGCGATTTCTCAACCGCTAATTAGATCGTGTTATGTTAATGTGCACTTGTTCGATCGCGTAGCGCGAGCATAGTGCGAGAAAAGAACGAGACGGAAAGAAAGAGAAAGTGCAGTCATTTAATCTTCGCGGCGACGGTCATCGTCGGCGTAATTGTCAACGTGATTATTTTAAATAGTTGATAATAATCAATCACTGCCGACGTTCGATGACAGGATAATTTCAAATGTTCTTAATCCCCGATTAAACTGACTTCGTTATCGTTCTTATACATTCTGATTCCTTGCCGACTTTTCAATATTAATGCATAGAAAATTACGACATAATAAATAGATATTTGCTTTACCCGTAAAATGCAATTATGTGGACATGTTTATCTTCTTATATAATCTATTATGTTTAAAAAAGAATGTCTCACACGGATGAGAATTTACATGTACAGATTTACAAAGAGAAGATTACTAAATCAATAAATCACGCTCCTCGGATCATTCCTCTCTACGATCCAAAATATAAATGCGAACAATATACGCTCATCAAGTCGACCGTGTAGGTATACCTGGCTTTAATCTGCAGAACGTTGTTGCAAAAGCCAACCAGGTAAAGTCGCATAATCTGACCGGCATCAATTAGATCGTGTTATGCTAATATCGTCCGTATTGGCGTCCAATCATATCACAGTTACGGGATCTCGTAGGAGGTCGACTACTATAATCCGGGGTGGACGGCTGTTTGCGTGGACGAAAGACGAAACAAGACAGTGAGAGTGAACGAATGAGTGTGAGTGAGAGAGAGAGAGAGAGAGAGGTGGCAGGTGCACTATGGCCTGCGGATGTGTATGCAGCAAGTAACATTGTTATGAGGATTAGCGATTCGCCTTTGAATTGAATCTCTGCCAGATGCAGTTCGAACGATCCGGTATTTTATCGCTCCGCGCAGATAGCTCGGATGTATTTTGATAAAGTCAACAGATATAAGCATTATCCAAGTCTTCTAAATATTTGCGTAAAATTACACCTTACAGATGCTACTTGTACGTACGATAATAATTTTTAAACCAGACAAGATAAAAATCTACGAATAATGAAACTATTGCTAGAAAATCGAACTAGTATCGGAATTCTCCGCTCGAGAGAGATAAATTTAAACTCTGGATTAGAAACAAATCATTTAAGAATAATTCACTGTCATAAATACTTGTATAGATCTGCTTCAGAAAAAAAGGTCTATGTAATTAGCGATTCTAATTAGCATGCAATTAGCGATTCTAATTAATAACAGATTACAGAACATGCTGATTATACATCCTGTTCGTTCGCTCATAATTGAGGTAATTTTGCAATAGCCAAGGGTGCATTTAAACGCTAGAAGGCCTCATCTAAGCTTTTCCGAGATGCTTTCGCGGTGTCGATCTTGACTGTCGACTCACATCGCTGGGAGAAGCTATCGGCGATCAGGACGGACGCGAGAACACCGCTCGCTGTCGAGATGAATATCGAAGGAGGAGCGGGACGGGCGAAAGTTCACGGCTGGTGCTTTTTCTTTTAATCGTGATAACGTTCGCGGAATACCGTTGCGAAATGCCAGCGAGGCCCGGCAACGCAAGCGCCTCGTTTTAAAGCACGCGCGTGTACGGTCTCGCACGAGATTAATCGCACACGACGATAAATTAATTCGTCCGCGCTATTTATTAATTTTCTGGATATTATCGCGGACGATTAATTAAGTCGCGACGTGCCCTTCCGCACGCGCGGGAGGTTCCTCTTACACCGAGACCCCGTGATCGGATGCCTTATTAATAACGATCGCGGAAACCCACGTCGCGCGTTCACTTCCGCGATACCCGCGGTCAGGCAAATGAGCTAACATATTCAAGGAGCGCGTATATATATATTAGGAGGAAAGGATTGAAGGACGTGCGGGTCGCGGGAACTGCGTGCTAACAAAGTATGCTAATAAAGCCGATCGCGATCCGATATAATATCATCTCGTATCGTGCACGACACGTCTCCGGCTTGTACCGGCAATTCTACCGTAACGCGATCGACGGGAGAGTGTGCATCGGAATGTGCAAATATATAGCATCTACATTTGCGGACGGGACCCCGTGGCCTGGACATAATCGTAAACATATTTCAGATCGATAATGTTTCAGAATTTCATTCGGGGACTCTCGTCCCCGTTACTTTATCGCGACACACCCGTTCCGGCGAATACGCGGAATCGAAGAGGAGATCATAATATCACAAAGACAAATGAAACAGATACATCGAAAAGAAAAGATCGTTATCTTCTTCGTTGAACGACGACAATGATCGAAATTGCATTCGATTCCTTCGCGGATCTCGTGCGATCGGTGCGTGCGCTCGAGTCACATCGGTAATTGAATCGCTCCGAATGGCATTTTGTATGCAGCGCAAAGATATTTATTGGACAACTCGGTGAATAATTTATGTGTCGCATCAATTAATCAAGCACGCACGCGTCATTCGATAACATATCAACGTAATGAAATTTCCTCTGCACTTGATTATCTTGACGTTATACAACTGCAAAAAAAATTGTTATCACAGATTAAGATGTAGATTATTGTAATACCAAATGTATTTATATTTTATCTCGTCGAATTGCATAAGGAATGAAAAGAAGAAGCGATGGAACGTGAAAATGTCACAAAATTCTTTATGCTTTTCCTGATATTTTAAAAAAATATTATCAGAAATATAAAATATTATATTTCTGGCTGCATACTGTGCGAAGACAAAATCGTATAAATTGATAACAGAATTTCTTTAACTAAATTCCTCTCCTGCAATAATATTCGTTGTTCTTATCTCCCTCTTTATATTTATTATAAGAGCTACATCGCGTTAGCTGCAACGATTTTTCCTAAATTCCGCATTCCATAATAATAGTTGAACGTTCCGCGAAACGCGAACGTCTCGGATGTCTTGGACCTTGCAATACTAGAGCTAAATCGAATCGGCGGATGTTCTCGAATGGCGGACGGTTATGGCTGCATATTCATCTGCGCGATATTGCGGAAGTACAGCGAGAGAGGCGCGTATTGTTAAATCGAAGAACGGATCGCGGAGTGCATCGATATTTCTTACCGCTGCCCAGTCACGCTTGATTCCGTCCATCCCGAATAATAACGCCGTGCCGGCGAAAAGTAATTTCGTACTAACGTAAGAAGCAAGATGAGGGAAGGGAACGCCAGTAAAAAAAGAAATATCAGGTAGTGTGAGAACGCGGCGATGAGAAATTATAGATTAGAGGGGAAATAGTCGTAAGCTTTGCGCGAGAACAAGTTTTTAAACATTATATTATTCTATTCTACACTGAAAAAAAAGACTGGTTATAACTACCAAATGTATAGTGAAATAGTATCAATTAAATATTTAGTCAATGTAACCAAAAATATTTAGTAACTTATAACAGATTTGATAATACTTACTAAACATTTAATAAAATAAAATTATTTTTGGTTATATTGACAAAATATTTAATTGATACTATAATATTTCACTATACATTTGGTAGTTATAACCAGATTTTTTTTCAGTGTATTCTACAAACTTCTGTAAACAATTCAGAGATGTGCGTCTTCCCGCTTATGGAAAGAAGCGTCTAAATTAATCGTCGGGTCAAGCCGGGTTAAAGCAAATTACTCGAATGAAATTGAGTCAATTTCAGTTGAATTAGCGCGTAAGCAAGCCGCACGCGCGAGTGTACTTGGCCGCGCGTGAAATCACATGTTGCAGCGCCTCCGAAGACCTCGATCGATCGGCCGATCGATCGGTTTTGACCGATACGCAGAACCCGCGTCGAGCTCGCCCACTCGAATCGGTAACAGGTTCCGCGCCCTGTCATATAACGTACCGGGCAATATTTAAACATCCACTCACACCCGAACGTGCACGTGGACGCGACGCACGAGGACAGACCTCATGTTTAAATACATGCGGCGAAACATAGGCAGGGGTTACCTACGTAACATGCCGACGGGTATAGGCCGACTTGCGCAGGTGCTTTCCAGTAAGTGCTCGCGGCGTAAAGCGCGAGGCACATCGAGGCACCCTCGAAGGTGAAAGAGCGCCTTTCGGAACGGGCAGCGCAGGCTCCTGGCGCGGCTTCCGCATTACGGATGGGATAAATGCATATCCTACGATCACGCGAATCCGTCGTCAAAAAATCAGTTTGAATGTCCAAGTAAACATGTTTAATTCTAGAACGATACACCACCCGTCTTGTTAAGACACATTGGATATAGCATATCCAACTCAACTTTGATTTTTTATAAAAATAAATATATACACTGACAGAAAAAATTGTAGTGGTGGCAACTGTAAGGAGACAACCATACAAATTTTGTTAATATAATTATAATATATAGTTAAGTGAACTATATTATAGTTATTGCAACTAAGTTTATGGTTAAGAAAACTAATAAAAATAGTTGTAATTACTATATTATACAGTATACTTCAACTATTTTTTTATTAGTTTTCTTAACCATAAATTTAGTTGCAGTAACTATAATATAGTTCACTTAACTATATATTATAATTATACCAGGTGTGTCGGTAATTCCTTTCCGGTTTTTCCGGCAGATGTCACTAGCCATAAG
>QKQZ01020849.1:0-32498 GCA_003595255.1 Solenopsis fugax
TATATATGGAATAAATGGATTTTTAATCGTAATGCATATTTTGCATTACTATATTATTTTCATGCAAACGATAACTTTCAACAACGGAAATTTCACCAAAAATACTATCCAATGGTCCATTATCTCATTTTATTACTGTTTCAGTAATACATCAATATCTTCGGGGCTCGCTTGGGTAATTAACAAAAGGCAATTGCTCTTTTAGATTTAATATTGCAATTATACTTGGGTAATATTTATCATTGTTATTAAAAAAAAAAAACATTTGAATGAAAACTATTCTCAATAGAGATCTAATCAGATTCTCTAATGTCCATTTCCATCAATATAGATTTTACTATAATCTCGCTAATTTTACTTTAACTCACTTTTTATCTTTTCCTAATTTTTATAACTAGAAAAGGATGAAGAGTAAATTGAACCGTTCAAAGTTAATCTACATTGATGAAAACGGATGTAAGTCCTAGGCCCTAAATATTTCTGAGAATAAAAGCGATATATTCGATGCATATTCACTCGCAACTGAAAGCTTTCTCCCGTACTCTTCGAAAATGAATTCCGAGCGCGGGGCAAACGTGGAGCAGGCAAACAATCGAAACTGATGACATTCGGTCGTGTTGCCTGTCGGCGAGCGACAGCGAATACTTCACGTGTAAAATCTACGTTTGCACCACCGATGTAGTTATAAAACTGTCAGTCGTAGTTTGCGCGCTTGACATTAATTCGCATAATTGGACTCTCGCGGATTTAAGACCGTCTAAATTACTCTAAATCTTACGCGCTGCAGAAACAGGGGAATAGAACAGACGACTCACTCCCGAAACTTCCATTAAGAGATAGGGGGCAAAGACGAAGAGCGAGAAGCGAGAAAAGAAGCCGACGATAAACTGAGAAGAACCGCAGAACGAGGGGGGAGAGAAAGAAACGCGACTTTGTGCGCGGAGAGTTTGCTCGCTAAAATCACGCATGAATATCGTTACGATTCAATGCATTCCGATACTCATCCCGGATTCGGCAGGGCGCTCTCTATCTCTCGCTCGAAATAATAATTAAATTTATCGCGGGCGCTGGTTACGCGGACGCGGATGTGGCTTTTGCGTAGTAACGGATCGCGCGCGCGGCCGCACGCGCCTCGTTGAAATATTTTGCACCTGCTCGTGCAATAATGCCTCTGTTAAATTATCACATTACAGCCGGCGAAGGGGGAGGGGCATCGCCGCGGGTAGAAACTACTGATTTACGCCAAACTAACCGTACGTCATTGTCAGGTAGGGGCTGCTTAACGGTTCATTTTCCATCGGCGCGATCGGTAATTTGTTGCCCGATCGATCCGCGTCCGACTTGTCGCGCTTTTACACAGTGCCGCACGTCCCGAGCCTGCACATTGCAGTTCCGCCCGAGCGATCTGCATTACACCCTCTCGTGCAATCGTATACTTACCGCGCTATGCCGTGCGAACTGGAAAATTTCGGAAATGCAAATACTGCTCGCGTGTTTGCCGATTTAACTCGAGTTTTCTGAATTTATCCTACATCTCCTGGTACACTATCGTCCCAATCGCTTCATTAGCTCTCAGAAATACTTTATACAAGTAGATCTAACATCTTTAAAACATAATTTAGAAAGCATGACGCGGAGTAATAAAAAATTAATATTCTTATAAGATTTCACGGTTTCTCCGTATATAAAGTAATTTAATCTTTTCACGTCTCTTATTTTTAAAGTAACTGATAAGTTATGTTATTGCCTGCGTTTCTGTAAGATATATAAATCATTGTACACCATATTAAATCAAATAAAACATGAAAATCTATATAATATAATGCATAATATTTTAATATAATAGTTTTATATATAAAAAATGTTTATATAAAAATGTGTGTATAAATCTTTTCTCATATTTCTTAACAAAATTAAAAATAAAAATAACGAGTGTAAGAGCATAAAACTTTCAGGAGTTATCCAATCAGCGTGATTTATAGGCCGTGATAGGCTAATAAAACATTTACTCAACATGAAGAGAAAAATGGTCACACGTTAAATTTTCACAAATAACACTTATTACATTCTCGATAATTTCGTAATCATTCGATAATCAATGAAATTTTACTTGATGTTCATCAACGTCAGCGTGTGTTGAATGAATGATAGATTTAAATCGCGTTTTCCGAATTTATCTGCTCGTATCTTCCTAACTAAATTTCAGAAATATTTTATACATATAGATCTATAATAATATCTTTGAAACATATAATTTACAAGGTGTGAATTAAATTAAATTCTTTCGTCGCGGAATAATAAAAAGTTAATATTCTTCTAAGATTTCGTACTTTTTTGATAATATAAATTTTATATTAATAATATAAAATATTTCTGAAATTTAGTTAGGGAGATAATGTACGAGCAAATGTAAGATAAATTCGGAAAACGCGATTTAAATCTACCATTCATTCAAGACACGTTAACGTTGACGAACATCAAGTAAAATTTCATTAGTTAGCGAAAGAATACGAAATTATCAAGAATGTAAAAAGTGTCATATGTAAAAATTTAATTACGTCTCTTATTTTAAAAATAACTGATAAATTCTGCTATTACTTGCGTTTGTGTAAGAAATATCAATCATTATTTAATATTCAAATCAAATAAAACATAAACAATCCATATAATATTTTAGTACTTTTTATATGTAAGAAGAAGTTCCATGTAAGAATGTATACATCTTTTCATATATTTTCTGAAGAAAATAAAAGTAAAAGTAACAACTGTAAAAGCATAAAACTTTCAGAAGTTATTCAACCATAGCGTGATTCGCAGGCTAATAAGAATGTACTCAACAACTGGAAGAGAAAAATGGCCTTGTAAAATTTTCACAAATAGCATTTATAACACCCGTGATGATTGCGTAATCTTTTGATAAGCAACGGATTTTACTTGATGTTTGTAAACGTCAGGCGTATTTCGAGTGAATGACGAACGATGAATAGATCCTCATCGGCCACGTTCATCGCGTGTATTTTTCGTACCGCGAGCATGAAAACTACCGCTCAACAACGGCGATGTATCGCAATTGTTGTTTTATGCCCGACAAAGGCGTCGATTTCTTTGAGCCACTGCGAGCCTCGAAAATATTGCATCCATATTTTATCAGATAAAATCGAGCAACAATAACACTAATCGGATAAAATCGATGTTTTGCTTCAGCAATTTCTAATTAACAGCGATCGAAAAAAATTTGTTTGTAAAATTACACGGTGAATGTCAATTATCTGTTGATCTGGGAAGAAGATAAGCTTTGATTTGTTGTAAAGATCTGCATCTAGTAATGCAAAATTAAAATATAGATGATGATATGTAGATATACGTGGAGTTAGTTCGAAGCTATCAAAAATTTTGGCGCCGAGTGAATGGAAGTATTTTTTTATTACTCTACAAAAACAACGGAGGGTAATTATGTAATTGCACGGATTCGGTCGAAAGAAAAGATAACTTTTTTTTTTAATTTATAGTCACAGTAGTCAGTAGTGCCGAATTCTTTGGACGGTGTCGTTCAACATTTCGAGAAATCTTATAATTAATTTCTAAAAGTACATAACAATTTACAGACAGAATATAAATTCAACAAATATATATATATATAAGTATACATATACAAAAGTATATATATATATACATATACATTCCAAATCTTCGAACTTTATAAAACGCATTTACCCTCAAGGTTCGTCTCTTTCGATCAATAAACAGTTTTTCGTTGTCACACCCTCCGAAAAATGATTTATTCAAAATTGATAGGGGAACAATGCATTCCTCAATTTAATTCGTATTTAAATCAGTAATAAATAGAATGCATATACCTCGCGACGTGTTACCTGGAAATTCTTTGCGATATGAGGATAAAACGGTGAAATGGAGACGTCTTCGATTGCAATCGATCGAATCGTCGCTTGGCTATTTCCTTTTCTTTCAGCGCGCACTCGCAAAACGCGTGTCATAGATAGTTCGGGCGTTACATATCACATGAACGGAATTTCTCTTAATTAACGTATCCGCGTTTGAACGTTGCGGGCGTGTAAATAACGTACGCATTAATAATGCAGCGTCAACACGTTAGTACCGAGAGCTCAAACACGAGGGAGAGACGTCACAAGTTTCTATCCCTCTTCCTGAAATTCACAGCGTGCGTTTCTGAGCGCGAACGCTATTCGTCCTCGACGCAAATCCCGCATTGATCGCCGCTGGAAGCGATTAGTCAAGTTTCTCGAGAGATGCTCGGAAATGCTCTGTGGAAACTGATATACGCCGTCTCGCCGCGCGGTGCGACGAAACTGCGACGAGACGCCGTAGCTTCACAGTGAAGCTACTTGTCCAAAAGTTAAGTCCACGATCGAAACGGATTCGGATGATGTCCCCGTCGTTACCGCGCGCACACACGTACTTGCACCTCTCGCGCGAGAATACCTATATCCGTTCTACATAGTCCGCAGCAATCGCATGTGTCGTGCATGCGCGAAAGGGGAGCGGAGGGCCTGAAGTTTCCGTCCGTTTCGGAGGGACATTCCGGCCGCACGAGTCTCCATGGGGGGAAAGAGAAAGTTAGCACCATTCGGATCGCAGGTCCAAAATGCACCGGGGTCATCACGGTCACCTTAAGAGCGATGATAGTGATATCACAACGGTGAAGATAAAGGTCGCCCTCGGGGCGGTGGTACCGCCGTGTTGCATGGCAGCCGGATTCTCCCCTGTAACAAACGCAAACGCCATTAATTTTACACGCTCTCTGCCCCCTTCCCCTCCCCCACTCCTTGCCATCGATACTTTTATTTGCGGAGAGGAGTATCAGATTTTATCAGGCCGCAGATCAAACTTTTGAAAAATATTTCAAATGTTTACGAAAAATCGTCGCCCACCGTCCCCGATATTTCGCTGATATTGCATCACGGGCAGAACGTGGCGGATTAAAGTCAGATATCATTTTTCCAAAACGTATTCTAACAAGTATTATATTTCATGCCGAATGGCCTACGGGAGAACTTGATACTGAGTGTTTGCAAAAAATTTGCGTTATTAAATCGCCGTTCTTCAAATAAAGCATTCGTTATATTCGATGATGAGGTAATACTAGTTTCATCTTTTCAACGAAGACAAAAGTTTCATCTTTTGAGCGAAGATGAAAACAAACTGTATCCTCGGTTCAAAATTTAATAGTAGGAAAGATTTCTGAAGTGACGAAAAACGGAAGATTTTAAAAGACGTACGTGTATTGTACATGTGAAATCTTCGCTAATAACTGAGAGCAATATTTCCACTTCAAACTTCTACTTCGAACTGGTCGATAAACATCCTGTTATTATAACATTTCGTTTGTTCGCTTCTTATCTGTCTTTCAATTACATTTCTGCTTTTAGTTCTGCTTTAAGTTCTGGGAATTATCGGTTTCCACTATCGTTGTGATTTTAAGCCTTTGCTTTTAGCATGCTTTGCTACGAGCCTCTAATATTTATTCGTCTAGCTACAATGTCTCAATTTTAACAATGCAAGGGAAAAGTAAACACTCATCTCGCGTCCGGAAATATGTCCAGTACACTGAGAGAAAAAATTACTAAATTTTAATATTTGTTTGAATACTTGCAATGAAAAATTTATTAAATGTAAATAAATATTTGTTTAGTACAAGAACCACTAATGTAATTTAACTATCATTTTTTTATTGAATAAAATATTTATGTATACCATAAGTAAATATTTCATTGCAAGTTTTCAAATAAATATTTTTTTCCAGTGTATCACTGGCAAATTTAAACTTTTTTCAGACTACACATTTTTTTCGGTAAAATAATTCTTAAATATTTTATTGCTCAAAAAGAAAAAATAATTAAATTGCTAATTAAATTGTCTTATCAAATTATGTTTTTGAGAAAATTGAGCGAGAAAAAGTGTCAAAAATAACATTTTTTAGTATTTTTCAGTTAAAAGACATAACTGCTATATGACATTCACATAAGCATAGTTCTTTAGCTATATATTATATCGCAATTATATTCATGGTTTGTTTGTGGTGTTAGTGTTCTTCAAATTAGATTTTTCATACGTCATTTAAACAAATTAAATTTAAACTCAATTTTAACTTCAAATTCATAAGCCATGCGGAAAGAACGATTTTGCTGAAGTATCTGAAAAGTTTGTTAGATACAGATCGAAAAATAATTTTGTTGGATCATCAAAATGGTTATGAAGAACATTCAAGCATCATGAGCAACGCTGCAGAAAGTTTTGACATTCTAGCAACCAGCTTGAACAGCCTACACGTCTACATAATTATTTGGGTGGTCTAACAAAAATTATTTTCAGTTCTGTATCTGGTTAAATTTTTAGACATTTCAGCAAAACCGTTCTTTTAGTGTAGAAACCGCTATGCAAATTGAATGGACCTCGATTCTACTCTCAAAGGATTTTATTTATGGATTTAAGCTTTTTTTTAATTTATCTATAACTGTAACTTTCTCTGCACAGCCAACACAATAGATAACTTTTATAGATTTTTCAGCAAAATGAATCTGTTGCAGAATTTTCTTATTATGTCATATTTTTTGCTATTTCAAAAATTCTAAAAAGAAATGCCAAGTAATTTCGTAAAAAATGTAACGTGATAGAACATACTATATTCATTAGCGAATTCGTTTTCAGCGACAATAAAAGCTTATAACAAGCGACTTATCTAGTTCGTAGTTTAAAAGTTTAAAATCCATGTCGGACAATGTAAAAATAATTACAGCGAAAATAAGGACTTGTACTTTATATATACATTGTAAGCAATCTATTCTCCGCTATAACAAGCGAAACATATTCCACAGCAGCCAAATGGAATAACGTTTCAATCTTTTTATTTGTTCTGTCACAGGGTACCGTGATAAAAACCGAAAGATTTGTACACACATTGATTGCCCATGCTAGTATTTGGCTTTTGAATTGTCCAAAAATTCAAAATATAAACGCGAATTCGGTCATCCATAAAATTCGTGGTAAAATATCAAATGCGACGCAATCTCACGGTCGGCCGTAGCATTCAAAAGTGACAAGAATTGCGGTTTACACGAATTTCGTAAATGGCCGATCGAAACCGCTTGTCGCTAAAAAAAATGTACTGTTTTATTAGTTGAAACAAACATGACGTTTGAAAAGGATTGTCCCGTACTTGCTCCACATTAGCCAATTCAAGAATTTGTAATTTATAATCAAAAGATGTTAATATTACGTATTAATTAATCTATGCCTCATATTACGTCCAATTGATAGCATATACTAGACTTTACGGTCTTCCACGTGCGTGCACGCTGTAAACGCAGCAAATTTCTCTGCAATTTCGCACGTAATCCAACGCTGTAACCATGTTTAATTATGAATACAATTAGGATAGTAATATACATTTTATGTAATATACACACTTGATACTATAACATGTAATATTATATTATTACTATGCGTTACGTGCCAAATGCATATGCATGTACGCAAAGTGTAGGTAGATACATGTGACATCACATTACGCAACTTGATATCCTCATCATTCCGAATCTCTATCGCGCATACTATTTCTTTTCTCGCCCTCCGCTGACTCCATAATTAACTCTATAAGTCATCTTTGCTTTCTTGGCACAATTGAACGTTTGGCACAATCGATTCTGAAGTTTTTCTGAAGTCGAAAACATGCGATCCACGTAGCAGTTTTAGCGGCTGGTCATACGAACGACTGCCTCTCCCCAAGATTCAATTAAACGCTCTCCCGGTAGGAGAAAAATTTACAACTCTGTTTACGCGCCTTCCCGGTAAACCGGCTCTTAATCCCGGATTTTCGTCTCGTTAATTGAATCGTCTGAATCCTCACTGGACTAAGACATTTCGTCTCCTTTCACGTTTCGCCTTATTGAAAATGTTTTTGTTAATGCAGCAAAGCACTGGAATACTCTTAACCGTCACAAGCAAAGTTTATTCAATTTCGTATACAACTTGCTTTCAGTTTAAGAAAGTATATGAAGGATTTTCTACAAGAAACAAATAGTTTTTTTTTAAATCTGATTTATAGTGCCAAATCATTCTCTATCACTAGCGTCATATCGTGAATAATTTTATATAGGCAAGAATACTTTTTCAAACAGAAAACGGGAAATATAAATATAATAGTAAATATTAAAAATTTTCGTAAAAACGGGGCCAAAAGTTTTATTTTTTTTTAAATAATTCCTCAAAATATTTTAATCAAAACCTAAAACTTTGTTCTTATACATAAAAAGAACAATTTTGCTGTAGTATCTAAAAATTTAGCTAGATACAGATCAGAAAATAATTTTATATTGGACTATCAAAACATTTAAGCATGATACTGCTGCAAAAAATTTTGATATTCTAGCAATCAGTTTAAACGATCAATATAACTTTTTTATGGTTTAACATAATTATTTTCAGATCTGTATTTCAGTAATTTTCGTGTACCTATTATATGTTCGGAGAAAAATTACTATATTTATAAAAGAGCATTTAGTAAAATGTAAATAAAAATAAAAAAATTATTAATGTAATAAAAAAAGAGAAATGTAGCATATTAGAGGATAAATAAATGGAACATATAAAATTTCCGCAGAAACTAAACAAGTCTTTAAAATATATTAATTAAAGCCTACAACTTTTTTATATGTCCTATTGTATACAAAAAAAAAATTACCATATTTATATAATAAATGGTTTGAAGATAAGTTTATTTTTTTGAAAATTTAACTTTTTTTAGACTTGTTTGGTTTTCAAAAGAAACCTTCATACATGTATATGCATATATAATAAGATAGATATAGTAATAAGGCCAAAGTGAATTTCAGATAGAAAATATACCAGCAGAATATTTAATAGCTTACTAAATCGTTGAAAATCTATTCATTTGACAGAGATTATGCAGAGTATTTCGCTATTCGACCTCTGCTTAATTACGAATTAATCAGCCGATCACTCATATGCCGCACGCATACATACGTGCGATACCTCGTAATGTAGCGTGCAAATTCGGCATAATTTCATTGACTTCACTAATCACGTTGCACCATCGTGCAAGTGCTCAATAGGATATTCGGACCTTCGTAAATTTACCAAAGCCGATCACAGAACTTTGTTTGATGTTAATAGAACCTCCCGTAATTTCAGTGTGAACATATCTATCACATTTCGAGGGGGCGGGGGGTCGTACACTAAACTCAATTTCATATTGCGGCCACCGTTTGCTCAGCTACAGTAAAATTAATCGATGCCGTTTTGCTATCTTAGCTTCACGGGGGGACGAGCGTAAATTTTAATTCGTGCTACCGGCTCCAGAATTGCATAATATTCCACGTAACCGCGCGATTAATCACACACTCGGCGACTCGGAGGTATCAGTTTCTTTTGCTTCCGTCGCGCTCCGGGAGGGCGGCCCGAGTCGGGGACTTAAAGAATCGCCACGGCGGAAAAGGCGAAAAAAAGGCAGATGCGAAATGAGCTGTCAAGCGCCCTCCGTAGATTCCCTCTGTGTATTATACATGGCTGCGCGCGCGAGCGCGAGCGAGCGGGCCTGTTAACTACATCTTGCGACGAGAGCTTTGCAAACTCCTCACGCCCGGCCTTACGTCGACGACGTAAGGACGCGAAGATGAGAAGAGAAAGAGATAGAGAGAGAAAGAGAGACAAAGACAGAAAGACAGAGATAGAGAGAGAGAGGGGAGAGAGAGAGAGAGAGAGAGAGAGAGGAGAGAGAGAGCGCGAGAGAGAGAGAGAGAGAGAGAGAGAGGAAGGTTAGTCGACGGAGCGCAGTGATGCCNGCAGACTTCCGTGTCATAGGAGGGATAGAGGCGGGTCGACGTGTAGTCCTCCTGGAGCCTGCGGCTACGATTATTAATGGGTAGGGCGTGACACCCCGCGAAATAACCTCTCCACCCCCGCTTCTACACACACACACACACACACACACACACACACACACGTGAACGCACGTACACACGTCGGGACCAACTACCGCTCCAACTCCGAGTCACTTGTCTCCTCGTAGGCATTAAACTAGGCCAAGAACTACTCATTTTCGAGAGCGAACCGTCCGCCACTCACGCGCTCCTCCACCGCTTTTTCATCGATCACTTTCATCCGGTCAATCCATTGGTCATTCCACCGTTTCACATTTATTTCTATCTTTTTGGCGTGCTACCGACTTACTCTCCTGTCTCCCTCTCTCTACTCGAAATTTTCTATCGATGAATATTTTATTCCGCGAAGCGCTAAGCACGCTTATGTTACAGGGGTAGAGATATCTTACTCGGAATACGGTCTTATAGACGTTAATTTTCTACGAACGAGAAGAGAACGAAAGTGAAAAGATCAAAAAGTAAGAGAACGAGAAGAAGAAGAAGTGTCGTGCGAGAAAGCCCTTCGGGCGAAAAGATAGTACCGAGTAGTGGTGCTCCATCTCCAGTCCGGCTTGCACCTTATTAATAATCACGCGCATATTTCGAGAATAATTAAAAAGCAAAGAGCCGTTCCATTATATTGTTAAAGGAGTGTATTAATTGGAAAGGAACAATGTGAAAGGTGTATAACTGTGTCAAGCGTTTTCATTGGAAAAGAACCGAAATCACTCCGTCCTGTTTTTTTTTTCTTTTTTTCTTTTCATTTTCGTAGATCCTACGTCAGAAGCAGTGGCTTTCATTGTTTGGTATATAACTGTTACACCCAGCGCATTCTCTCAGCGCCAACAAGTGCGGTTTAAATTTGCATACTAAACTGAAGAAACTTTAAAGTTTATTTAAATATTAGTATTACGACATTTGTGAGCTCTGCAATATTATTCTATCTGTTTCACGTAAATAAAATAAAGGAGAAGAGCGTAACGTTTCAAATATCTATTTTATCTGACACATAGATATGTGACATAATTTGCTGGAACTGTTGCCAAAGATGGCTGTAAGCTTCCGAAGCTATTACCGGTAAAGAGGGAACATTTGGAATCCGGTAGCCATTTCATGCAAAGCACGGCGCGAAGAATCGATCTTCGATTGATCGTGGCATTAGGATGCGGCTTATGCCGCGATGATCAAAGATGACCACAATCCCCTCCCCCCCTCCCGTCTCGACAAATTGCTCACTACGACGGACATCATTAACGGCAATCGCATGCATAAACGGAACCGATGAGCAGCGGAAGTACGAAACATTTCGCGATGCATAGAGCTACGCGAAATTTCAGAACGTGGATCGACTCCCTTGCCACTGCGAGAAACTACTTTCGAATGCGAGCCTCGAGCGTCCGACTACTTGTCAAGCAAATTCGCATTACTTCCAGTATTATGATCGCTCTTGTAGTTACTGGCATACAACACCCACGGTAATAACTCTCCGACTTGCGCATTCCGCATACTCATCGCGATGGTAACGGTGGCTTAACTCTAACTCTACGTGGCTCATACCTCGTGCGCGAGATAGTAAGACGCTTGTTTTGCTGGCAATGTGTTTTCGTAGGAGGAACATAGTTAAGAATTTCGTCGCAGCCATGGTATTGATCGAGCGCGTTTAGCTAAGGAGCAAGTGTCAAAGGGCACGTGCATACAAATCTATAACAAATGAAGCACCTGACGTAAACCACCGCGTCGAATCTCGCAATCATAACTTTCTGATCTAGCTTCCGCGGCAAGAGCAGCGGAGTAGCGGCTGAGCTGTCGAAGATTACACGGTTCAACAAAAAAGGTAACTTCAGAACGGAACTCAGTCATTTTCTAGTTTTTTAGAAGTTGAATACGAATCCGGTTTCTACCAAATTGCTCCATCGTGTCACAACTTTGAGAAATTTGCAGTTAAAGCAGTTACAAGGGAGTGTATAAGTGGTTTTCATGTACTTTGTCATATGCATGCAACTACGATGTGACGTGCTGGAGAAGTTTTATTGCAATCAAAATTAAGTAAATACTTTTAACTCTCAAAAGGAATTTTTGCTGTCGGCTCTGATTAATAAGACATTCATGATTAAATATGGGGTCTACAGAAAAATTGTGAATTAGATCGTGATTGATGATTTAACAAATTGCTTTCAAATATATTTTTTTAAACTTAAGGGTTTTCTAGGTCACTGAATATGAATCCGATGTCAAAATTGACAAATTCAAAATCGATTCAATATGGTCAAAATTCAAAAAATGTCCGAATTTTTACACAAAATTATATACTTAGAAGTCTTTCATGATATTGCATACGATTTTAATGCTAAAATGGACGAATTAAAAATGGTGAAATTAATACAACTAATGAAAATTAAAGCATGTTTGAATTTTAGCAAAAAATCACATACAAGGTTTCCCTTTTAAAATGAAGAGAATACGGTACCTTTTATTGCTGATTCGAATTACATGTAAAAAAAAATAAGAAACTTTTGTTTCAAACATTTTTTTCTAAAAATACCTCCAGTAACTTTTTATTTAAGTTTATTTTTTACATTTACTTTTGAGATCATTTTAAAGTTAATGGAAGTATTTTTAGAAAAAATATTTCAGACAAAAAATTTCGTTTTATTTTGTCGTGTAATCTGAATCTGCAATAAAAAAATACATGTTACATTTAAAAAGTTGAACACTCAATCTGTATAGTCCATTTTCGGTAGAAACTGAAAGTTGAGAACATCACTATTCGATAGAGCGCACTCTATTGAATTAGCAAAATTTTTAGGATTTTTGATAAAAATTACTTCTCTCTCCATTTCCACAAGAGAGATGTACGGGTAGTCTGAAATATCCTGCACAGAAATTTTTCACATACATATTCCATATTTAACCATGAATATTTTATTAACCATAATCGACATGAAAAATTCTTTTTGAAACAGTGAAAGAGTCCTAACAACATACTTAATTTTAATTGCAATAAAACTCCAGCACATCACATATCATAGTTAAAATATAATTAAGTACGACAAATAGCCATTTTTTGCAATTTTAATTGCAAATTTTTCAAAATTGTGACGTAATGGAGCAATTTGGGAGCCGAATTATATTCAGCATTCAAGAAACTATGAGAAATAACTAGTCTCATTCTGGTGTTAAAAAAAAAGTCATTTTTCGTTGAATTGTAATATTAACGTTCTTTTCCTAAAAGGAGCTAGACGTAGATTATACGTCGCGAGCAAGCATTTCCTTGAGTGCTTCTCTCGTCAAACTTTACCTGGAGAAGATCGAACTCTCGTATTGGGCCGACTTAAGGTAATCCGCCGTAAATAATGCACATCACCTATATAGATACGGCGTCTCTGAACTGCTCTGCCCCGAGCGCGAAAAGCCGCCGTGAAAACTCGTTGAGCTCCTTCGCCATAAGTTCGAAAGACGTTCCTCTCCCCCAGCCCACAGTATCGACCGCCTTGCAGTGGCATCGCCCATCCGCCACTACAAAGTCCGTGTTTAGCGGCATTTCCCACAAGAGCACGCGTCATCGACTCGACTTACGTGCTATTTCGTCGTGATACGAAAGTTTCGTGGTTTACGTCATCGCGAGATAAAAGAGCGAAGCACTAGGGAGAAAACAGCGAAAACGTCATCCGGCAATGGATCAAAAACGGAAGCTGAAAATTGCGCGCCCGGCAGAAAAACAATTCAAGCTAAACATACCCGAGCAATTGTCACGGATTACGGACGGCGTATCGATAAATTAGGACAATACATTCAGTCATTTAATCGAATTCGATTAACCCGAACGAAATTGCATCAATATTTATCCATGCTAATTCCACCGAAGAATGATCGTATTTGTCTATTTACCATCAAATTGTACACAGTTATTTGTAACTTTGAATATGAATGAACTATCTATCAACACGAAATTAATTCTGCCGCCCCGCTCGCCTAGTTTCCCCGCAATAAAACTTTCCTTCCCTTACACTTACATTGCTTCCATAACAAAATTAGAAGCATAAGAATTAACACACTACGGGAGTAATGTACATTTTAAACGCTAATTTGAGTACGCCGTGAGAATGAAGAAGATTACAAAAGGAAGAGGAGTTTTGCGACAAGCCCGGCTTGCTGAAGAAAGAAATGGGTCAACCTGAATATTCTCAACGAACTTTTCTATGAATACGCCATGCGCCAGTATTAGACTGGAGTCCGGACACACGAAACAGCACAAGTTACCCACGAAATAAAAAGTACATGAATAAGTACGGGAGACAGCGTAAGAATAAAAGCAGCATTTTAAATGCATCTTAATGACACTTTGATATATATATATATATATATATATATATACCTTACGGTAAACAAAATAATACCAACACCTAAGAAATACGCTACTTATTTTATTAATAAGTAATTGGCCCACAATTTATCTTTAATACTGATTTTATCCTTTATCGGAATTATGTCATACAATGTTTGAATTCTCAATCATGCAATGTTATATCGTTTTTCTAGCAAAACACCTCTCAAAAGATATTGGAAAAAATTACTTCTTTCTCTCGTTCAAAACTGCTCATGATTCCATCATATTTAAATTAGACAGAATTACATTAACCGCAAAAGATGTTGAAGTTTTAGAGAACAGAGAACAATTTTGAAAAATAGAATGAGAAGAGCAAATTTCCTTCTCCAACGTCACTTACATAAGCAACTGAAAAATGTTCTGTTAAAAGAATAGTTCAACATTCCATCGACTATTCAAGCATTGTGCGATTTTATTCCAACAAGGATAGAATTTGTGCTAAAGACAAATATAGTGGGCTAATTTCTTATTAATAAAATCAGTATTTCCTAGATATTCACATTATTTTTCATTATTAGATATTCCATTATTATTTTATCCATGTCCTGTATATAAAACTCCCACTTCATTTCTCAATCATTTTCCTCTGTATCGCGAGAGCCGGAGAGTCTATTTTCTATTAATACAGTCAAGAATGTTGTTTGGCGCAACAAACTCGTTGACAAAACGGAAATAGGGACCAAGTGAAGATCACGAAGAGCGATCGAGCGACCCGTCAACGGCAGCGCCTCCGTCTCGGTCGCGTCCGGCGCCGGTTATTTACCCTGATGAAATCACAGCTTTGTATTCCTCGACACGATCGATTGGTGCAAGAAGATGTGCGGAGAAGAAAGCGACGACGGAGCGACCGACCTCTTGGAGCGTGAGGCGGACGAGGGCGGCAAGCCGAGAAACGGGTGGCGGTGCAGGAAAGAAAAGGGGGACCGGTAATAGGCATTGGCGCCGTTGAAAAGCCGTGGAAAATCAATTATCGACCGTGCAAAGGGGTGGAAAATTATATCGATAGGCGTTTCACGCCCCTGCGAGGGTGACTGCCACCCTCCGCCGCACTCCTTCGGCTCTCCTTCGGCTAAACGCCGTTATCGGTCACGAGCAGAGACTGATCCTTTAACTGTGATTTCGAGCGCGGCTGATTGCTTGGGTCGGCTGAATTCTCTCTAACACACAATTATGAGAAAACGCAGCTGACAAATTATCGCCCGGGGCGCTCGAACCGCGCGTGAAGAATTATTTTCTTGCATCAGAAAGACACGTGCTCGCTAATTATATAATTCCTCCCGTCGCACGAAACTTGAGCGTTCGCTCTCGTTTGCATCCGAAAAATATACTTCTCGAGAAAAATTCATATAGCGGGAACATAAAGAAACAAACCGTTTAGCACGTGGACGGACACCATAGTGGCTGCTGCTACGTTCGCCAGGGCACAGCTATAGTTCCCACTGTCCTTTTTATTCGCATTTGCAATGTAGAGCCTAGACACCGCACCGGCTGCACCCATGTCTGTCTTGACGCTGAAACAGAAAGCAGAACGCTCCGTATGTGAACCTTGACTACGTTATTGCTCATGTTTCGCAAAATAAAGAACAAACGCCTCTTCTAGAATTTTTTCGAGACGATTTTTCGAAGGAGAAATACAGTGAAATATAGTGAGGTGTAGCGAAATAAGGATGCTTCTTTTACAACTTTTTCTGAAACGATTTTTCAAGGAAGAAATATAGTGAGTAATGGAATTTTTGAAAAAAGATATGCAATACTGTTCAAAATAGAATATATGATAAGATGAAAAAAAGAGGCACATAATTAAATACAATCTTTTTCTATCTTTAAAACTTACTTAACTTTTTGGATGGGTCTATTAAACCTGTCATCAATTATAAACTTTGACTTATTGTTGCTAAAATAAATTTAGTATTTTTTTTAGAGATGTGCACATCCAGACTTTTTGCCACCGAATCAAAACATTGAAATGTAACTTTTAATTGAAAAAATAATTATTGTTATATAGATAATAAATAAACTTCCTATATAAAAAAATAATATTAGTTATATGATATAAAATCATTTTAAATGATTTTAGGAGATTGTTAATACGTACAATTCGAAATTTTCGAATAGCTCGCATTTATAGAGATTCAAATCTGAATCGAATCTTATCTGATTTGATTTTATTCATATTCAAATCGTTCATACATTTCTTTAAGTTAATTAATGCCTTTTATTCAACATAAATTAAATGGGTCTCACAGATTTAGCATCAATAACTATGTTACAGATTTTGACGTCACAACTCCGGAAAATCAATTCATTAACAAATCTCATTTCTTACATTAAATACATCCACATAATTTCACAGCGTTGAAGGCAATGTTGCAGCTGATGACAAACGACACGTCTGTAATTTACGGCGATAGCAGGTGGTAGTAAGAACGCCTTTGAAGAGCTTTTGAAGGAAGGAATATGAAACCGGGGAGGCAGTTTATATCAGAAATTTATCATCTTTCTCCGTGCGGACGAAAGCCTTTTTTTATACCACGCCGCAACACTGGGTAGTAAACAGATTCGCTCCGCAGTTCACAACCACAGTACAAACAAACAAAATAACCACCCTCTCTATGTAGCCCCTAAAAAATTATACGACGCAAATCTCTCCCCGTAGAAAAAGCTTATCTGAAACGTACATAAAAACGTGTTCCATAAAGTTATAACCTATGAAATATAATTTACACTTTAGGTCTATTTATCACTTTGAGAATATTCATGAGCACGTAGAATAAATAGAAATAATTAAACAGAGATCAGGATATGTAGATATCATAAGCATACAGAGTATATAAATGTAAATCTAGTTTAAAATATCTTATTCTTACTTCCCTTATAAAAATTTAATAATGCCAGTATTAAACTGGCCAGACTGTCAGATTACCAAACCGTAATATGAGTCATAATTGATTTTTATTGTAAAAATTAGGTCGCGAAGTCTCCGAAAGAAAGGTACGTGTGGATTTTGGATCAGTAAAAAAATTTACTGTAATGTGAGCTTTATTTTTCCAACGCTGGGACGTAAAAAAGAACAGCTCTGGTGACTATTCTCAGGTCATATTATAATTGCATAATGATGTAAATATATAATTTCATCTGTTATAACTTAAATAAGCATGCTGATTTAATACATATCTCGGTTCATTAATTTATAGGCGAGCAATTAGTTTTTCCTGTCTTTGCTCAAAATAGCTTACAGTGGTTTTAACGAGTTTTGCAACTACAAGCCTCGAATATAATCATTCCTAAGAAACTTTCTAAGAATCAGAAACTCGTTAAGACTCCGCGGGGAAATATTCAAGAGGCAAAAGTTATGCAGGTAACGAATCAGTCGAAACCTTCGTACACTCCGAGATAGGCTTTATTATTACTTTAGTGCGTAGAAAGATCGACCAACTTCATAGTGAATGGGGAGGATTGCCGCCGCGGCGCGGTTCGTATTTTCACGGCGAGCGGCACTCATATTTAAACCTGTTTACACGCAAACAGTAAGATAAAAGTTAGCCTATAACACTTAGGACCACTCACGCGCCTCCAGCGAATTAAGCTGATGAAATAGGGCATTCAAAGGAAGAATAAGAGAAAGGCGGAGAAAGGCAAAGAGGACGTTCCGTGAGCAAAGATGGAAGAAAGGCGTAAATCAAGTAGTTCGCCCTCCAGCAGCTGGCTCTGACAGATCGGGTACTCCTCCCAAGCTTTCTTACCGATCCCCAGAGCAAAAAGAAGGAGAGCATGGAGAAGGGGGTAGGTATACGCTCGCGTTGCATATCGCCCACGCGGTAATGCCGTTCGTAGTAATTTCACATGGCGTTATATCGTTCGAATTACATCTCTGGTATTGCTTGCATAACATATCGCGCGAAATTAACTGAAATTCACTTGTTGCGAGCCTGCGTGAAAGTTTGAAGAATCTTTTGTTCGCCGGCTCAGGGTATGCTATGTCGAAGAAAAATTGGATCCCCGGAAAGTACTAAAGGCGAAGAAAACACTGCGCCGGCGATATACGTATAGGAGAAACACAAGTAAAAAAACCAGCTGTCTCTACTTTGAATTTTTGAAAGTTTAATGACGCGTGTGATGGTTACTTTAGACGTACTACACTCGTCTTACACATATCCGTTTCGCAGAAAGATCTTCGTAAGGAAATAAAATGTACATGTAAGGATTGTACCGTGGATACCGCGCTTATACGTAGAAAGAAAACTGGATTTTAAAAAAGATCGAGCGCAACATTCTAAGAAAGCAGACATGCCGATGATGCCGGAGAAGGCAGAGGAGAAGAATGCGGTACTGATAAACAAAACGTTACTTTAAGAATTTATTCGAATGGTCCGGGCATTGTAAGACGCATTTCCTGCCTGCCTTACCAACTGGCCACGTCGTGCTTTATCATCTCGCAAAACTGTTGCGGCATGGTCCTTTGAGAGTAGCATGTCGAGTGCCTCCCCAAGAATGCAGTGAGCATAACTGTTAAGAAACGTTAAAAGCACTTGTTGCCACGTCGTTATCGTTACCATTGATATCCCGCCGTGTTTTCAGCTTTTTCAACGCCATCAACGTACATAAGGACACAGGAAGAGATTTCACTGAAGTACCTAAAAAATTTTAGCTACACTGAGAGAAAAAAATTACTACGCTGAGAAAAATGTTTGGTAAAATCAACCAAAGTTTGATTGAATAGTGATCAAATAAATTTTATAGTGATAATTACTAAATATATAGTTGTTTTGACCAAACAATTTGTAGTCTTAACCAAATAATTATTTTCATACAACAAATTACAAAAAGTTTTGTTAAATGTAACTAAGTTTTTGGTACCAGTACAACTACAAATTTCATTTGATCACTATTCTATCAAACGATTTCTCTCAGTATAAATTTTAATAAATATTTGTTTGAATACTTGCAATGAAATATTTACTAAATGTAAATAAATATTTATTCACAGTACAAGAATCACTAATTTAATTTAACTATCATTTTTTTATTAAGTTAATATTTATGTATGTACCTTAAGTAAATATTTCATTGCAAATATTCAAATAAATATTTATTAAAATTTAGTAAATTTTTTTCTCGGCGTAGAAAAAAACAAATCTAAAAATAACTTTTTTTATTAGATCATTAAAATAATTATATAGGACGCTCAATAAAACTTTTTGCAACATTGGTCATCTTTATATAATTATTTTATTTTAAAGTGCAACAAAATTATTTTCAAATTATTTGTATCTAGCTAAATTTTTAGATACGTCAGCAAAACCATTTCTTTGTGCTCGAAGCCCACTACAACTTTAATAATATATGCTCTATATACGTGAAATATTTAACCCTAAAGTTATTGTGAGTGAATTTTCAAGTGGTAATTCAAGTTTAATACACTTTTTATTATTAAAATTTTAATAACTTAAAATAACATTTTATAAGATTTTGGTTACATTAAAATACCGTTTCTTCGTGCTCGAAACCCGCTACAACTTTAATAATATATGCTCTATATACGTGAAATATTTAACCCTAAAGTTATTGTGAGTGAATTTTCATCCAAGTGGTAATTCAAGTTTAGTACATTTTTTATTATTAAAATTTTAATAACTTAAAATAACATTTTATAAGATTTTGATTACATTAAAATACTGTTAGTTCGATTATTCTCATACCTTGCGTTCTATAAAGTAGAAAAATAGTGTAAAAAAGTTTATAATTCATAAACAAAGGTTTCTTAAATTTGAAACAAAGTCGATGTAATTCAAGTCGGATAAATATTATTTAAAATGAATTAGAAGAAAGACTATGTTTATTTTTTAACTGACGATTCCGATCTTTTTCAATGAGAAAATATATTGCTATAAGGCAAAAGAAAGAGAGATGTAAAAAAAAGAAAGAGAAAGAATAGGAGAGAAAAAGGAGAATACATTTTGGCGAAATGCTGAGAGAAAAGAAGGCATGCCCGACAGTTAGTGAGTGGAAAGTGGAATGTCCAGGACGATTCGTGCATTGCATGCGCAAGCGGTCGCTTTGCCCATCAGAAGGCCAATGCAGCCAACTCGCGAAACATTGATCCAGCCATTCTACCACGACCGAAATTTTCCAACGATTGGCATCCGGGGACAGATCACATGCCATTTGCCGTTGCACGATCACCCTCGCGCGCGCAGGGATAGACATCCGTCACGTCGTTTGCGTATCGCACGGCTATTGTATGCGGTTGCACGGGGTCGTAAACACTTGTTTTATTATATTTCATTTAACCGGAAATGTGTATTCGAATTTGTCTCCGATATTTGTTGACGTTGCCGTTCAGTTCAACGTCGATCGAACGAAAATGTCAATGGGATGGGTTGCTCATGGAGGGAAATTGGGACAGAAAGGGTTAAATCAGTGATGTGAGAGATTAAATATGTACCGCGCGAAAAAAAAAAATCGACGGCACGTCCCGGTGAATATTTCGAATTTTTAGGGGCGCCGCGTTCACACTTTAGTTGTTATGCGAAAAAATAGAATCGGATGGTATTACACTGTACCCGTCCGCATAGCTCCTCTATACACGAAAGAATTTAATTTCGTGCATTGTTCTTAGCTCGCCTGTGTTGCGCGGAATATCTGGGGATAGGAAATATCCGTGAACAGGAAATCCCTTTGAAGATATGTGCCTCAGATATTCAATATCACTGACGCTTAATAAACGAACCTCCGCTAGAATAAACGGACCACGCTTTTCCTTCAACTGTCACTCAGCATGTTTTAAATCTTACAAGACTAAATGAAAAAAATTATTAAATTATTCGTACGTTTCGCTGTTGCTGGCGTATCTCATTTGAATTTCAAGAGGCAATATGCGACCTTCTCATTAAATCAGCGAATTTGACTTGCGTGTGTATCTTTCTTTCACGAGAGAGACAAGTCACCGAGCAAAGTGTCTTATTCGAGCGTAATGTAAATTCATTTTCAAGTCGAAATGTAACATTTTGTGTCCTATTTTTTGGTGCACACACTCGCGAAACAAGCGATCATCGCATACCGCATTTCCGGTGGAGAACTCATTTCGGTTTATACTGTCTTCCTCTCTTTCCCTTCGCCGGACACGGGCTTTTTTTGGCCATACCGTGGAATTTAATTCGTGCATAGAGCGCAAAATTTATTCTCAAATTCTTCTATACGCAACTCGCGGGCTCCACCTCCTTCGCGTTCGACCTAGAAATTTTTTCCGCTTACAGATCCGCAGTGAATTTCACAGCGGCAGCCGAGTAGGTAGGGAAATTTAAGAGCTAGCGAGTATATTTTGTTTCTCTCGCTGATTATTCTCTTCGCTTTTCTTTTTTACAGCGCGTTGTGCGTGAGTGAAGCGATACGTGTGCGATGCGCGCGTTCGTACCGGTACGTGTATCTTTTAACGTCAGAACCAGTGGTAACGACGTGACTTTACGAAGATCGTAAAAGAGTTATGGCGCGAAATTTACCCACTAGAATGCGCAATAAGCCAGGGGAAAAAACAGCTTGAGAAATACACTTTTACGAATCATCGTGCAAGGGATAAATGCCTATAGTCGAGCCGATTCGATTCGATATAATTATTCAACGGATAATTTTCGTTTCTCGCTGATGGTTATATCGTCCGTAAAAGAATCCCACAGAAGACTTTTTATATTCGACAAGAGATTTTTAATGCTGCGAAATTATGGATCGTATTTATTCAATCGGAATAGAGGGATGAAAGGAGCAGCATCGCGCTTGATCTTTGCGCGCGGAAAGCATCCTCAAACTGAATTCATTATATGGATGGAGCATTTCCTACCTATTCTTCCTCTGTTCTTCATTTCTAGTAATAAGTACTTTCTTCGTTGCCTTTTAGCGTAGAAAAGAGCTCACTCCTAGAACCAACAGACCCGAGCGATTTTATGAAAGTTCAGGATCAAAAGATTTTCATCTTTGCACTTGTTTCATTCAGGAGATACACTGCTACATATATTTATCAGCACCACTCCGAGATTAACCGTTATAAATACATTACACGGCATCGCTAATATTTCTACGGGCGTGGTCTTTCGGGCTGTACGCAAAAATTTCCACGCCGAGACGTATTTTTTTCTTACTTTCATAATTGATTGATTAATGTGTGTTATAAACTTTTAATAAGAAAAATACTTATTTGACAATTGTATTCTAAAATCATCTTTTGATACTTTCGCGTTGATATGTTAAAAAATTGAAGAGTTTGCTGCTACAGTAAACTAACCCATATTTTGTAAAAACAAGGAAAATTAAAATTTTAAAAATAAAATGATTAACTGTATGCAAAAGTGCGGAAGGATGTATTCGCTATAAATAGTTGCTTTCACTTATAAAATGAAGAAAAATCGACACTTGAATAATAATAATAATAGTAATAATAATAATTTTATGGTATATGTAGAACAATAAAAAAAATTATACAGGAAAAAGTCATGAAATGTTTAATTTAAATCAATTAATTAAAGAGCTTGCTGTAACAATGGACTAACCGACATTTTGTAAAAGTGAAGAAAATAAACCCTAAAGTTAAAGTGATTAAACTTCGGTTTTTAAAGTGATTTACTTTAGAGTTTATTTTCTCCGTTTTTACGAAAATGTGGGTTAGCCTACTGTTTTGCAGCAAGCATCTTCAATTAATTGATTAAAATTAAACGTTTCGTGACTTCAAGTGCCAATTTTTCTTCATGACTTTTGCAGAAGAGCAAAAGCAACCGTTTATAGCCGACACATCTTTCTCGCACTACTCTTCGTAAGAATACGTCGCTCGGCGGACTTTTTAATGGTTAGAAATATAAGCGCGCGGTCTGTAGATCTCGGGCAAGGAACCTCGTCGCAGCCCCTCGTTTCCTGACTTAAAGAGAGTTGCGAAGTTTCTTTGTTATTCCCTTCCTGCCGACCTCCGTCGGGATTTTGCCTGCGAATCGGCCGGACAGACATTGCAAACTTTTACTGGAACTTTTCATCAGGCTAGCCGAATGTAAAGAGCTGTTTGGTATGAACAGTTTGCACAACGTCCGCAACGACCTTGCATGGAGACGAGGGAAGGTTTAATAGCTTTACCAAATTTGCTTGGGCAAAACTTGCGTGCTTAGGAAACTTATTTTTTATTTAACATAAAAATATAAATTTTAATCGTTTATATCTAAAAATAAATAAAAAACTTTTCAAAAATTCAATTAGATATCCTATTCATATCTTTGGCATTTTCATTGAACTATATGGTAAATAAATTATCTGATTGAGGTAATATTTTTTGCAATAATTTCTTTACAGTTTTCGAGATAAGGAGGGATAATAGAGATGCTTATAAGCATCAAAAATTATTAAAATTGACTAGCAATTTTAATTTTCGTGATATTACATTTCTTGGTTCTTAAAATAGCTGTGTTTTAAGTCTGGAAAAACATGTGATGCGAAATTTAAGGAATCTTGTAAATGTTTGTAAATTCACCTAGAAAATTATTGAGCACAGAGATCTGCTTTGACCGTGTATAGCCTTTTCGTTCTTTTAAAATATTAGACTTGACGTCTTAATAACGATAATTTTGCATATCAAACGTATGTTCGTCCATGTAGAAATTCTAATTGGCCAAGTAAAATCCTGCTAATTCTTGAGTCGTAAAACCGAACGTTGCGTAAAACTAAAGTTAAATGTCGAGAGCTTTTTTCATTATCTCCAAGATTTCGCATTCAACCAAGCTGTAAGTTTACGGTTCGTAAATTTAGACGCACCCGCGATCTTTACCCTCTCGCATGAGGTAAGAAGGAGAGGCAGCCTGTAAAAATCCCCTCCGCTCTTTCTCCGAGTTTAGCGGGTTTGTCGAGCAGGTTTTACGCGGCGTAAACCTAAATACGTGTACGGCGGAGAGAGCGGGGTAAGACTGCGAGGTGCAAAGAATATCGCGCGAATACGCGGTCGCATGCACACCTAGAAACTAAACTCTGTCTCTCGTTGTCTCCGCAGGAATTCAGCGGATTATCCCGGATTTGCCGTGCGGCGCAAGGAGGCGCAATACCTTATCGCTCTCGTGACTTCTTTTTCCGATCGAGGCACGTAAAAAAGTCTGCGAAGGCTGCGGCGAACGTATTATTGGAGGAACCAAACTTTCCGACATAACGCCGTAAAGATTCGGGTCACGAGTCATGATTTTCGAATCTCTTCTTGGAAAAAATCTTGAAAAAAATAGGAAAAAAAGAAGTAAGGGAAAGATTCTAGCTTTTTCTAAAAAATATAGTATAACAATTTTATTATACTATAATATATCATAATATTATACTGTAAAAATTATACTATGTTATTCTATATTTATAATATAATTATTGTAGAAAAAGAGGCGCTAATAATACCTATTTATATTTCGTACAATGACTTTGTTAATAATCAATATTTCAAATTGAAAACTTAACACTCGTCAATGTGTTATTCAATTGATTCTAGACTCAATATTATGAAATATTTAATACTTCGGATATTATTTATAAAAATATGATGACATTACATAATGGATCAAAGAGAAACAGAAATACATCGTAATACGGTTTCCCACAAATTTTTAAAATATACTTTAAATATATTTTCTTTATAAAAATACAGTATTTTGTTATAAAATTATATTTATGCAAAATAAAGAGAAAATATCACAGAATACGTGCAAATATACACATAATCCTTCCACATATAAACTACTGTACTGAAAATTTATAATACATGAAATGTAAATTATGGATTAGCAGTAGAACTACAATCAACTTATCGAATACTTCAATATGCAATTCCAGCATAGAGACCGTATTAGATCTATTGAGCTGTCAGCACACTTTTTTTACGCTGAATTTTTTCGCCATTATGTAGGACAAAGACAGGTAATATGTAATATCCATCTTTAAATTAACATTACTCCGATGTAAATATATATTAAAATTTCTAATTTATGCAGAACTCTTAAAAAACATATTAACTATAATTTCCAATTAAAGTTTTCAAAATTTATCTCCAACTTTTATATTAATAAAAAAGTAAAAAGAATAAAAAAGAGAAGATATAATATTGAATGTGAGTCAAATTCCAAGAACAATAATAAACAGCGATAATAGTACAATAAATAAAGAGCAAACTTGTTTATTTATGTAAACTAATCAAAATACAATTAAACATATCTGTACTCTACAATGCTACATAAAAAATAAAATAACATTATTTTATACGGATAATAAAAAATAAAAAATTAAATTTAAAAATATTAAATTATTATTATATAAAATAAACATTACCATTTAAAATAAATATTATTTTTCACAGCGAGGATAAAAATATTTATATATTTATACTTGAGATAATCTAAAATGACAGTTTATATAAAATAAAAACTACATTGCGTATAAAAAAATTTTAAATATAAAAAATTATGAGAGAGAGATATATAATTATAATATATTTTCCATATATTATAATTATATCTCTCTCATAATTTTTTATATTTAAAATTTTTTATACGTTCCGTATTCTCCATCCTTAAAGTATTTCACATTACCATTTTGATATGACAAATAAAATCTTTTTATGTCAATAAAGAAATTAAGAAACACAATTAAACAGCATTACTCATATTACGTTATTGAAAGCCTCTATGGAATCTAAACATTAAAGAATTTACTTTCAGTTTGTGAGAACACAATTAAGACAATGCAATAATATCTCCAGGAGCAATAAAAATAAATAAATACTTGTATCGAAGAAAGCTATTATCGCACAAGATTCGCTGTTCATTGTAGCACGTTTTGCAACAACTGCAACAACTTTCAGTAATTGCCACCAAAATGCAGTGCTTCCTTTACAAAATAAGCTCCTATTCCATATTAGTAGTCTAGTCTGTATTACCTGCTTTTATCTTATATATATTTCCCCAGTATATACTGTATAAATCGATGTAAAAATTAAATTTTATAATTCATGCGTTATGTAATATAGAAATTTGTGTACGAAGAGATGATTAATAGACGACTAGTAAGAACAGACAATGATATATTTTCTTGTCAAAAAGACCATGACTCATATTGCTCGACGAAAGATTTTTTCGCTGCTAAATAGTAAGCTGAGTGAGAGTTGTTGCATAATTACATCCACGAATGGCGAGTAATTAGCTCTTGTAAAAAAAAAAGGGACGAAGCGCCGCGATGGAAGTAGCGAAATGTGCTACTGCAGGCAGAGAGGGAAACGCGTTAAATTTAAGCTTACGAAGAATGCACTACCGTATTAAACCGGCTACGCGCGATTATATCATTGGAGTCACTACAGCACATGTAAAAGTAATTGCGCACCGGCGGACCAGCGTGAAAACTCATGGGAATAATTAATGAAAAATGGGAAGTGGTCGGTTGTCGGCTGAAAAAATATGAACGTTATAAGAACTAGCGTAAAATTTTATAACGCCCTGTATCATCGACGCAGAGGCTAGTATGATCGATTTATTACGATTACTTATGGCGTGATAGCATATTACGCGCTATCTGTAAAATGGAAGAATGGATAAATCGATATGGAGGCAGATCTGAGCTTAACGCAAATTTCGTTGGTCTTATTTTCGACGTGCGTGCCTTCCCTGCAGAACATTACACTACCACGGCGAGGTTCGGCATGCGAAGGAAAACCTCAGATGTCACAGACCTCGATAAAATATTAAGTAGCTCACGGCAAAGTGAAATAGAATACAATATTATTTTGCGAAAGAAAAAAATTTATTATTTTACCTTGTTATACATAATTCAATCCTGTTTCTCTTTCGACGTACTAAGAACTTGAAATGTAGAGAGAACTGTCCTTTGTTACAGTAGTTGATCTCGGGTTCTCTCTTGTTGTTGAGTAGCAGTTCCGGGCAATGACAACTCTATATATATATATATATGGCTTCCTAGAGGAAATAGTAGAACGCGTGGACAAACAGGTCAGCGGAGTCGAGCCTTTCATCGGGACGTAACGTGGAATCGAAAAGGCTAGAGAGACGGACGGAAAAGGGATCAAGTCCGGTCTCGTGTGTTACGGGAGGGTAGGCGATTCCGACGGGATGGCGTGGGTCAGGTGCGAGCCAATATGTGGCATCTGGCGTTACATGCTTCAAGCTTCGCATAACAAGCTCGGGGCTTGCTGCGCGCTGATGGGAAAAGTTGCAGGCTGCAAGCTCAGATATGTCGTCCTGGGCTGCGCGCATATCCTTCCTTCCTTCCTTCCTTCCTTCCTTCCAACCTAGTCTACCTTCCCAACTATCTACCTGCTTGCCTTCCTCCTCTATCTCTTTCTGTCGGCATTCACCGACTACATAACGCCGACTTATAACATATCCTGCGACAACGTCGAAACGTACCCGAGCTAACCCACGCTCGTCGGCCTTCTACTTTTTCCATCTTCCTTCATCTTCGTGCTCGTCTCGCATCACTCTCGCTTACTGTTAGTCAACTCTCGGGGCAAAAAAGGAATACGAAATTTCCTGATGTTGTTATCATATAGCTTCAATAAGAAACGATTTACGTTACACTAATTTACATAACACACACAGCAATTAGATGTTCTAGACAATCATTTTTCTTAAATGAATTATAAAATTGAATTATTATAATAAGCTATCATGTAATCGAGATTTAATTTAGGTATACAACTATACTTGAGTTTTCACCCAAATGTTAAATTAAGTTTAGTGCAGTTTTTGTGTTATTAAAATTTTTATAGTTTAAAATAACATTTAAAAAGTTTCGTTTATATTAAAGTAGTATTAGCTCAGGTTTGTTTTAGCACCTTGCAACCTATAAAAAGTGTAAAAAAAATTTTAGTTGTGTTAATGTACGATTAAATTTTAATTAATTCGTAGGTGAATTTTCACTCAGATTTAATTTTAAGAAAAGAATGAACAGTTTTTCAAGATTAATATATCATATGTATATTATTATATAATAATCTACATTGTTTAAGACATTATTAAAAGTGTCTAACACATCACGTGTGCATATACTGAGGAAAAAAATTACTAAACTTATTTATTTATTAAAATTACTAATTTTAATAAATATTTGTTTAGTACAAGAATCACTAATATAATTTAACTATCATTTCTTTATTGAATAAATATTTATGTACCGTAAATAAATATTTTATTGCAAGTATTCAAATAAATTGTCTTCTCAGTGTAACAAATTATATGCGCAACTGTTTTCGCTTTATCGGACTGTCGCGTACGTTACAAATATATTGTCAGTAGCTATCGATCTTTAACGTCTCTAAATCCCTTGAGACAAAAACTCTCCTACGATCTCTGTACTACCAATTTGAGCGAAAGAAATTGACGAAACGATTACGTCAGGGGAAATGTACAAGAATACGAAATAATGAATGCACGAAAGTAATCGATTGTGTGACAAAAGTGACCTAAAATAAAATCACGAATGCTCCTATTTTACGACACGAATATTCCGTATTTAATCGAAACGGAGCTCAACGTCAACCGGATCATATACTCCATCCTCAAAAATGAAACGTGATGCAAATAACCCACTATTATCTCATAGCATTGGCCGAACTTTTACCGCTCGTGGTCCTGCGATTTAATGTGCGAAACTTTAGAATGAGAACAAATGCACCGAATATATGATTGCGACGTTTCGCGAATTACTCCCGCAGGACGTGGCTTTAAAAGGATGCGGTACCTGTTATGAAAAATTCATTTCTCGTAATACGAAAATTTTGTAACTAAAAAATAGTGCATAGTTGCCAAGTTAGATTACATTTAGGCTCTTTCAGCTCAAAATTGTTAATTATAAATTAAAATATATATATGACACGAGGAAACGGTGATAAATTTGCAGAGAATGGAAAGAATAGACGGGTTTTTTTTTTGCTTTATGCATTTCAACATTTTTTTCCTTTGTAATTGTCGTGGCAGGTAATAACGCTAAGACAAATTATTCTCTTTAACGAGCATTCTTATTGACGAGGAAGGATTGGCAATCAACATGAATGACACTGAAATAATAACTCTCAACGTGAAAACCAAAAAGCGCAAAGCTTCCTTTAATATTAAGCCCCGTTATTCTCTCGTTTTTATCACCACGCTTTTCCCTTCCAGCCCTTTGCAACTTCCGTCATCAGGAAGCAATTCAGTGCATTTCTGTATGCCAATCTCCTTGTCTGCTTATTCCTGTTTGCGCAATGCCAAAATGTAAGCACTAAAACTTTCTCATTCCGGCGACCTCTTCATAAAGTCTTAACTACGGAAGTAATCTCGTACCTGATTCCAGCATTTATATTTTACAACTGCATTCGACGTTTCAATCTAAAATTACTTTTCAAATTAAACTGCCATGAAAAGAGTCAATGCTCTTGATAGCATTTCTATCTTTAAATAGATCTATCACATTTTAATGATTAATCTAAATGCCGATATCCCTTGCAATAAAAATTTTATGCAATGGACGAAATAATAAGCGACAAATACCGCTTTATCTGTTTCAGCAAATGAATTGAAAAAGCTAGAAATGAGAGAGAGATAATATTTTGATATATTATGCGGAAATTACTCATACAAATGTGTTTATGATAATTATAATTCTGAAAAACGCAGCCGTAATATGCGCCATTATAAAATGTTTCACAAATAAATGTAATGTTATATAGAATAAACGTGAACGATCGATTACATTGCACATATACAAATCCAGAAAGTTAATGAGCAGGTGCGACGGCCATTTATATTCGCTGATGCTCTACCAATATTTGCACTCATAGGAAGCAATATTTCTCCGACAAAGGAATGCATGTGACTGATTGAAATACTGCCGACGTGTAAACGCGAGCAGTGTGCACACATACATTTTTCAATCAACTTTGACGCGTAAATGGCGCGGCCACTTCTCAATATTGATCATCTTCTAATGCCATTTTCATTTGCGAATTGTGAGGAAATATCGGCAATGAGTCTTAAGGGGATCCTAAAGCAAATTATCGACACTTTTTTTGATTAAAAAATATTTTTTATGTGAAATATTGGCTTTACAGAATTTTTTCATAGTTAGGAAATTGAATAATATTATAAAATGTGTACTGAACAAACTTTGCAGCAAATTTTATAAAAACAGCTTATACACTTGTGTCACAGGGTTTTTTTTGTTACATTAAACAGACACATTGTGCTGCTGGTTCTAATTCATCAACCCTTTTTTACTTATTTCCAATGACTTTTGCCAAATTTTGTCACGTCGAACGCTCTCCCAAACACAGATCGACGCAATCACAAGGGGCTGTCGATTGTCGATAGGAGGGAAGATGGAAACCCTCTTAATTATCCCTCGAGAAACGACGGACGATTCGCGAATCGCGCACACTGGGGTAGCGTCAAATCACGAAATAACTCACGAAATACCCGGCACGAAGCTACGCGATCTCGTCCTCATCAAATCGCAAAACGTGAAGGGACGAGTTACAAACATTACCGAACTATCCGTCGTTCTTGCGAGGGTCGGCTAATTCAACCTAGCGGAGCTGGGACCTAGAAGCAGAGGGTTTTAAACAAGGGCCATCATGCTAAATATTTTAGAAAGACGATGAGCAGTCTTTACTTACTTCCTATCTTTTAAACATATACTCTAAGCGTAAAGCGCGTTTTTAAGTCAATTTAAAAATGGGCTTTATTTATTGCGAGGTCTTATTCAGGTCTTATATCTTGTAAAGGAATAATGAAAGAGATTAATGAGCCAATAAGCTAAGATAGATGGATGTGATTACCCATACAGCATCGATTGTTGCAGAGAGCTCTCAGAGAGATTGTAACCTTATACGTTTCATGTGCAATACTTTTGAAAGAATTCTGCAAAATGTCACATGAAAGGTTGCCACAGAAATGTTTTTAAAATCTTGTGATATGAAATGTTGTAATAGAAACATTTCTAAAATCTGTCACGCGCAGTAAATTTTCATATTGGACTTTTTAAAATTGGGCAAATTTTCTGCTTGAGTTGTTAACATGAATAATAAGAATATTACGCAAATAAAATATTATTGTCCTTATTATATATATATAATGCATTCTATTTATTTAAAAATATAATTATATGAATATTTCTTATTAAATATTTCACAAAATCATATTTACATTTATTATATTAAGCAAATTTCAAATACTAAATAAAAACGTAGAATAAAAACTTTAATTGTATTTTATTTATAATTTTTATTGTAACTGTTTAATGGTTGTAATCCTCTGAATAACAACAAATTTAAATAATATTTCTGAAGTAGTTTAAATTTAAAGTTTTTTTCAGTAATATTTCAAGATTTCAAGTGCAAGAATCGCGAATATTTTGCTATTCAAGAGACATCTCTGAAACTTTTCAGACATACTTCGAAACTTTTCTGAAATGCTTCACTTTTTTTCAGTTAAAATATTTGAGACGTCTCTGAAAAATTTCGATGCTGTATGGCTAAAAACAATAATGTAAATCAAATCCCTTTCTTAGCAGAAAGCTGAGAAAGAAATGAATATTTTATTATTACTTATATTTCTTTACAGTTTTTTCAGGGGGATAGGGGTTTAATATTTAGATGCAAGTCAGCATCAATTATTTAAATTAATTTAACTTAATAAAAACGTGATATTACTCATTTTTATTTAGCTTAGGGCTGGGTTATGTCTGAAAAGTAATCAGCGCGCAGTTTCGTTAAATTTGAATGGGTATATAAAATCACACAAACGAACATAGCACGAAGATCTAGCTACGACCGCAGAAGGCCTTTCTTATTCAATTTTTATTATTACTGTTTTACAGTATCGTTTTTTTCAAAAAAACTGCGCACCAGTTGGATAACGAGCTTATATTTTACTGACTGCATATAGAATCTTGCGCATCCACAGAGTTCGAGTTAACGCTTAATGTGCCACGTAGCGACGGGTGTACTAGCGCAGAGGGAGAGATCGTGTCACGCCGTGGCACACGGCAGTCGCCGACAGGAAGCTCGAATTAAGGGGGACTGTTCGAAGTCGCGGCATCTGTTGTAACTGTTATCCCGGCATGCCAATTTGACAGGCGCCGCAATTGCGACGCTCCAGAAATGTCGGGGGAAAAAGGCTACGGTCGATTTTTCAGTCTGACAGTTCCAGGAGGGC
>QKQZ01020852.1:0-26899 GCA_003595255.1 Solenopsis fugax
AAATTAAATTAAGCGAAATAAAATTAAATCTTGGTATATCTGGTAAGGCAACGCCGTTATAACGTACACATTTCCAAGAGCGACGTATGTGTGGTATATACGTAAATTCAGTGAACTTTACCAGTTCTTTAGTCAACAACCTTGCGCAATGCTCAAGGCTAAAAGATTGAAATATATTATTCTGTGATACGCAAAATATTTCCGGATTTTTGTAGCCGCCCATCTTTTAATACCTTGGGGAAAACCGACCGTATTATTTTTTTCTTCGTCAATTTACATAAATCAGTATCTAATTTTTTTCAATAAGATTGAATTCTTAAAAGTCAATCAAGATATAAGATTAAGCTGATATATCTATAAATATCTCATAGTGACAAGGTAATTAAACCACTATATTGACAGTGAACACGATGGCTTTGTAAACTTGCATGGCAAAGTTTTATAATGATATCCTTATTGCTTTTAGTTAAGGATGATATATTTTAAGTTAATCTATCGACTAGTTATCGCGTCCCAATGCATAAAAGCTTCTGTATAAACGCTTAAACATTGTAGAATTCTAGTCAATTAGTACGTAGGTTTAAACTGATAACAAAAATCTGATCTCGTCAAGTAATAGTGAAGATACATCTTATAACAGCATAGAAACATGTCATGTTTTAATTAATTCTTATATTCTTCTCACAAGCTGGAGTAATTAACATTGTCTATTTTTTTTTACGTTTAATATGTTGTTACGGTCCTCGAGCACGTCGCCGACTGTGCACATATGTAATTTTGACTTTCGACGTCCCATTAACCCCGTATCAAAATGTTCGCAGTCAACGAAGCTTGAACGCGGCCATCGGCATTATCGTGATAGCGGGTTTCCCGATTATCCGCCTGTTGATTCCTGCGGCATCGATATCGGTTATAGCGACATAATCGCGCGTCACTGATTTGGCCCGAAGCCATCTCCTGCTTCCATTCTTTCATCGAAGAAATGAAAAATACTGATTTCTCGAAGAAAATAGAATCGCGGTCTTGTGCTCGAGGCAGTGCAACAATCACTTTAAAGTCAATATAACGTAGAAATGCTTATATTTAAAGTAACTTTTTCCTTTTCTCGGAAATATGTCTCTTATGTAAATAAATTTCACAGCAAAGAATATCTATATATTTTTTTATAAATTTTTATAAATATAATAGACAGTAAATATAATATGCAAACTCTCTGAAAATAATATGCAAATAATATCTCATTATAAAATCTACCTATAAAAATAAAATGCAAATAATATCTGACTATAAAAAATTGCGATAAAGAACAAAAAAGAAATGATAATGCATTAAATCCCTTAGAGTAAAAATTTCACTATTTTTAGCTTACGAGAATGATGTTTGATTAGTTAAAACGTACATTTGACTCAATGAATATGACCCCGTTTTTAGATCGCAAACAGGAACTTTTTCGGAAAAATGAATAATTAAAACGGGTTGCATACGAGTTATATCTGAGTAGTATTTACATATTCGTATGAGTATTTTTGAGTGGTAAAAACGTGCTGTGTGTAAATTTGAGATGTAAAAACGTATATTCAGTTACGAGTACAAAATACTCGTTTAGCACTCACAAGCACACACGTTGCACATTTTGAAACTGCACTTCAGTAAAGATTATAATTATTATATATATATATATAATTATTATATATATATTAAAAAGACAAGAGACATCAAAAAGACATGGTTTTGAATTNACATCAAAAAGACAAAGTTTTGAATTACTAAAAAATGTAAAATATATATAATTTTTATTTTCTATTGTGAGATTTGAAGATTATATATTTTTTATTTTATTTAGAATATATATATATTATTTATATATCTTTTATTTTATATCTCTACGTCACACGGATGTTTTACTAATTAGATATAAACCGAAAAGTTTTTGGATAAAAGAAGTTTATATAAATTTTTTATGAAAATTTACTCTTCTTTGCACTCAAACTGTGAAGAATAAATGCATAAGTCGATAGATAAAAATCAAGATTTATAGTTATAGATTGCTAAGGTCAGACTTGTTATCTTATCTTAATTAAGCGCTGAACGTGTTACTATATCGTTAGCGCATCCGTTTTATTGCACTATCGTTATTAAATTAGACATAAACTTCTTATGAAATTTTCTAATGATAATTGTGATTCGGCACTGTTATGATTGACATATCATTATTTGTTACAAAAATTCAAGTAATTTAATATTGTGACGCAAGTTTGAAAATATGCAGTCTTGAATAAATTAATCGTTGAGTGAGCAAAGGATGTTTGTGCCTTGTTTCTCGCTTAATAAAATATCGTGATTAGTTTGCGATTTAATGAGTAGAAAACTCACAACAAACTTCCTCAAACATTTTTACGAGCTTATTAAGAAATCATCTATGAGAGAGAGAGAGAGAGAGAGAGAGAGAGAGAGAGAGAGAGAATCTGCAGCTTATATAAACTCAATTTTATCTTTTTTGTGTTTTGCATATGTAAATGCGTACAATGTCATAGTTGCTAGTGATAACTGTTTCTATCATACGGGTGGCCTATCAGATGTGTTTACGAAGCACGTTTCCGTCCACGTTGACGTGCGCGCGTTAATTCGCATTCACGACGATTGACAGACGATTTTAAAAGGACGCGCAGACATTGCAAGATTATGCTATTTTGTTCTTACGTCATATTATTACGCATTAAGTTGGTTAAGATATTCATGCGTATTTATTACGCAGTCTGCGTTTGTCAAAACCAATTTTCTCTTGACACAATGGAACAAAAGATTGCCAACATGATAACAGCTAATTGCCGATGATGAGGCAATATATGAAAATCGAAATGCATGCATATGGTTTTATTTCAAAAGTTGACAATAAATTAAATTTTAATGGGAATTATTCCTTGATTACATAGATCTTACATAGCCCTTTGATTATTCGTTGATTACATATTTTACGTAGTTACAGCACTTTAATGTAATTTTTTTACACATATATAGTTTCTAAATTTTTCTTCGCTTTTATACAAGAAGTGAATTATTACATTGTTAAATAAACGAATTATAAAATTTTACAAAACGAGTTACAAAATGCAAAGCATAAAATGATAAAACAAATTATGTAATATTGCACGCTTTCTTTCTTTTGTATCAAAGTGCTTTACAACAATCGGGAAAAAAACCATAGCTGTGATAGCTAATTGAAAAATATATGATGCGTAAAAATTGCGTGTTATGACCTCATATAAATATCTTAATAATACAAGATATTTTATTGTCTGTGACCTTATATATGTCACGAATGTGATAAAACGTAATAATATCTACCACTTACGACGTTATTTCAAGTCATGAATGCTTTATAATCAGTATTTACATATTGTCTGATCTTATATATTCAAGATCTATTTAAATATGATCTTGAGAGATCAATTCATTGGTTGAATAGAGTCGGATTAAAATTATCTTAAACTTGAAATTGGATTTTATAAATACTAAATACTACGTTCTGTGATTGATGTTTTCTTTCCCTTTCTCTAAAAACGTCACTTTATTAAATTATCAAGTTTAATATTGTGACCACTGCGAATACATACTGAATACGAAGATAATAGTTTCAAATTAAAACTTGATATTTCTATTTCTTGTTCAACTTAGAACTGTTTTAAGACTGAAAAATTATTCAGCGTGCAGTTTCGTGAATTTGAAAAGGTATATAAAAATCACACAATAAATATCAGCATTAAGATCTAGCTATGGTCGTTAAGGCTTCTCGTTGATATTGTGTTTTCAAACTAAAAGTTCGAGAGTTTTTAAAATAGAAATTGAATTATATTTTATCGATTTAAATTTAATGAATTTATTATTAATATTATTAATTAATTTAAATTTAACATGAAGAGGTTATTTCCTGATGTTATAAGTTTAAAACTCCATTAAAAGGTAAGCCCACGTAAAATTAAATCAATACAAGGCATCTTTTTGCAGTTCTTGATATTGGAGAACTTTTTAATTCTTTGGAATTTAAATCTTTATTTTTTAATTCTAATTTTTCTTTATTTTAAATAAAATAAAGAATTGTAGAATTATATACAATTTATAAATATTCATGAATGTCAATATATTCAAGGTTAACATGTAATTTAACACTGATATATTCTGTGGTCATCGGGACTTTCCTATCCTGTTATTCTAAATTAGCATCGGCGATATGACCCACGAGTCTCGCTTCAATATTTCGTACGTGTTGCCGCAATGGAATTTATACCTTTCTTCTTCGATTTCGACGTGAAACAAGCGAAGGATTGTGACAGTGACCAAAAAAAGAAAACACCTACTCGTATGAATAATTATGACACGCAAGCATGACGCGATTGAAAACGATAGTTTGCGGAAGTTTAATGACCATTGTGACATTCATTTTCAATTGAATTATGCATCGGTAGTACTAATCCATCTAGCTTCATCTCAAGGGTAAAAAATTTAGTTGCCAATAAAATTTTTTTGACAGGCAGACATTGGGATACGTAATTTCTTTATTATTTTATTGTATGTTGCACCTAGCATATTATTTATAACTCGTTTTTGTTATTTTATATTATGAAGAAAGAAACAAACTGAAAAAAGGCGAAAAGGTGACATCAACACTTGATTAGAAAAAGAATTGGGGTTTTAAAAGATTTTATAATTAGAATTAGTCAAAATGCAACACACGCGCGCACTTACACACATTCTTAATTGTCAGTGTGTGCATATTTGGTCTCTGAGTAAAAATGTGTTCGTTAAGTTATTCATTCCTAAATAAAATTATGACAATTGACACGTATAATTTAAGATGCGTAAATATCTGTAACTGTAACAATGTGAACAGAGATCTTTCCTTGTTTACGTCTTCTGAGGCAATGATATTGAGCGGAGAATTATACATATTATTAGCATTGTTTACATGTTTTCAAAGAATATCGATGGAATAGTTATATCTATTTTTATTTTTTCTCCCTATGCTTGTTAAGAATATTCAGATAAATTCATCTAGCAATTTTGTATCATTATTTAAATTCAATCTATTTTCCTGCTCTTTTATGTAAATCCCCAGTCGTTAAAGACATTATTTTGACGTTAAATAACTTGATATCTGAATCATTTCTGAAATGATTATCTTATAATAATTTTGTTCAACGTTAAGTATTTTGCAATTCTTCTAGTAAAATGAGTGGTTGTATTTTATTATGTGATTGCTAATTACTGTATGTTTTTGGGGGTCGTAATTTAGATTCGATCTATATTCTCTAAGTTTTGTTTTTAACATTCTTTTAGTTTGCCCCACGTATAATGATTACAGTCGTTACAGTCGTTACATTTGTTTATTATAATTATATCTATATACAATTTTGACATTCTGTTAATTAGCTCTCCATTCTTGGATTTAATAAATTTCTAAAAAGAAAAATATATAGAGACAGATCGCATTATAAATTTTGATAGTGATTTCATAATATATGAATAACGAGTAAGAGAGTCATTCATTAAGAAAATGGTTTTTTAAATAAAAAAATTAAGAATCTTGTTAATTTATGAGTCTCATGTCATGGTTCATACACATGACTTGCTATAATTAGAGTTCATACACAACCAGATTTCGAATTTCTTATCTGTGTTTATACCGACGGTGATATGTAAGTTTATTTGCATGCATTATACATGATACATAATTAGCTATTCGTTCGTTTATGTTCGCGTTGGCACGGCTTTGATTGAGGAATGCGTGCGCGAACGTGAAATGCCGGGATCAACTCGAGTGAGCACGAGTGAGCCGTGTAACGTTATCCTGAGACAGAGGATAATAACGAGAGAGACCGAGCGATCAGCTGATCCGCTGAATCGATCGCGTTAAGGAACGAATGGAAAGAGAATAGACAGCAGTAACTGTAGTAGATAATGTGCAGTTTATCACTAACTTTCATATAATGGTCAACAACAGTCTGACACAAAGTCACAGTTCTCGCAGTAATTCCGTTAAATGCGAATCCAGTCGCATACGCACGGCGTTCCGTGTATGAGCGCTTTGAGAATGAGCGTTCACACTTTTCTATTATCGCGATCAAATATAGATATTGCTCGGCTGACGATCCACGATGGTTTTGAATTCTCTGAGAGGGAATCAAGCGCGAGCAGTCGTCAGGAGGAAATCGGGGGTAGATCGTGGATTGACTTGATTGGACGACGGGTATCGAACACGAGGTTAGCACGCGTCGAACGCTCTAACGGTGAACGAGCGCTCACAAAAACGCGCGACAAATATTTGGTAAATTCCACGATCTCGACCGCCGATCTTCTTCTGACGACGATTTGAACTTATATGGTAATAATAACCGAAATAGATTTACATTGATATCATCACATTAGCGAACATATTCTTCTGACGACGATTTGAACGAATAATAATAACCGGAATAGATTTACATTGAGATTATCACATTCGCGAACAGTTTAAATTTAAACATTTTTGTCCATCACATGTAGCAATATGATAAATTAAGAAGCTGGAATTTATTCATTGTTTCACATCTATTTACTATACTTAAACAAAACTTCAAAAAAATTCAGAACATGTTTTTCAAATACAATCGTTCGAGCAAGTTTTAATGACGAGTTAAATTTTAGCGTGATCGTAATTCCGTGATCTTGAGTCATAGATCATGCATTATTAAAATAAATTTTTTTGTTTCATATAATGATTGTGCGCTTTTGACGTAAATAGAAAGAAAAAATGTTGTTTTGCAAAACTCATAATAGCTGTAATAATGTAAAATTTTACATAGCAATTACTTATTAATAATATCTGTTCCAATAATCTGCGCAATATGTTGCGCAGTTTCATATTCAAATACTGAGTAGAGAATGAAACCACAAACACGTAATTAATTGCTATGACATTGGAAGTGTTAGTATCTTTCTCATATTATGAATCTTCGTATCTTTCTTGATCAACGATTTGATTCATATCTCGTGCAATTATCCACTAAGTAAATAAAAAAATATAATTTTATATAAATTTCAAACGAGAGGTTTACATTATTTACATATTACGTATAAAACAAGCTAATATTTTTGATAAATATGACTATATAATTTATTCAATGCTAAAAATTTAGTGCGCAAATTCTATGGAAATTATTGTATTTATATATATATATATATATATTATAATATATTTTTATTGCAAAAGAAACTTTTATATCTACATAATCATATTGTATTAAAAAAACTCAAAGCAGTATAAACAAGTATAAACAAAGTGCCTTAACGATCATAACTAGGTCTTAATGCTGATATTGAGTGTTTTATTTACCTTTTCAAGTTCACGAAATTGTGCGCCGAATAAATTTTTCGGTCTTAAAACACAGTTCTAAGTTGACCAAGAATTAGTAATCTCACGTTATTAAATTAAAAATCAATTTAATAAATAATGCTAACAATGCATCTGAATGTGAGAATCTTTTCCCCCTAAAAAAAACTGTAAAGAATTTGTTGCAAAAAAATAACACCTCAGCCAAGGATCAAACTTGGGATCTCCCGGGGTGGTTCGACCACTGAGACGTGTGGTGACATTCTTTGCAGTATTATTCAGCGCGCAGTTTCGTGAACTTGACAAGGTATATAAAATTACACGATATCAGGATTATCTAGCAGGAAGATCTAGCTAACCGTTAGGGCACTTCGTTTATATCATGTTTTCATTTCGATTGATATTCTTTATTTAATATGATTTAAAGCAATTCTAATTCTAACTAATTTCACATAAATAATACAAAATACATGCAAGTATATATTAATAATGTAGATGTGTAAAGGTTTTCACGAAATAAATCACATGGAAGGGAGAAATGCCTTTGTAAGCCGACACCGATTGTGTGTAGTTAAATAATTTATTTTCTTCAAGAGAACAGTACCCAATGAGCAGACAATATTTTTTAAATGTTTTTTTTAATGTCGTTTTAATAAAATAATTTTATTTTAATAAAATAGTTTTATTAAAAATATATTTAAAAAATATTTAAAAAATATTGTTTGCTCATTGGGCACTGTTCTCTTTGAAGAAGATTCTCTTTAAAGAAATTTAATCTTCTCAATTAAATTTGTATAGAACGTTTTGATTGTAACATTTTCAAACATTTTAGTTTGTCACATGTTTTGGACATTCCGTTAACTAAAAATCTGTACTGAAGACGATTCAATCACAGAAGAAGAAAAGTAGAAACGTCTATAGTTTTTATGAAGAGATTACATTATTTAACTACACATTCAGTTCACAAAGGCATTTCTTCTTCCCATGCAAATATTTTTTTTTAAGTTTATTTGATTCTAATTCTTAGCTCTTGTCAGAGCGTAACAACTCCTCAACGTATTTCTGTGGTATGCGCTTCTTTAATTTATTGCACAGATATACGGGACCTACAGTTTAAACGCCGATTCCGAACGGCATAATTTACAGGGGTTCTATTGGCAAGATACTCTCGGGGGTTTGCCATTGCCTTCCGAGAGGTAGAGATCGAATAAAATGTTTGTAATCAGTGGAATTTGAACCCGGATCTTCGGCACAAAAAGTAGACGCACGACTCTCTGCGCCGATCGTTACAAATTATTTGATTATTTGAAACCAAATAAGTTATTTGATTATTTGGTTCCAACTTGGAAAATTATAAAACTTCTAATACAAATTCTCTTGGAATTCCATCCTTTAAGACAAATTAAATATCACGTATTATATATGTTGCATAAATATTTCTCGCGAAAATATAAAAAAATATAATCTAAATATACTTATTGGCTCTATTCAATATAATCATTTGAATTCAAAATATAATCTGCAGTAGAGATGTAAATGACGGAAGAAAACTAGAAACTTTGAGTAAAAAAAACTCAGTAACAACAGTTTTATTTTTTTAACTAGAAAAGTTTTTTACTCGCGAGTAAAAACACTTTTCAATGCCAGAGTAAGAAACGATTGTTTTACTGAGCTTTTTATTCAAAGTTTCTTGTTCTAGTTTCTAATCTTTATCTCTAATTCGCAGTAAACATTTTTGAAGGTAATCTATGTTCTTACTGTAGTTTTTTCGTACTTCCAGTAAATATTCTTGGTAGATTAAACATTATAAAGTTATTTCTAAAACTACAAAGAAAAGCAATATTTCATGAATATTTTTTGTTTGTTTATCAAAATTGTATTATAATATATAAACAATGTACTACTACAAGAAATTTGGTATGACTGTGCGTGTTTTCCATTCATAACTTCTGCTTCTTCTATAAAGCGAGGAGTACAGTTTTTCTGTATACATGATTAATAATTCATTGTATATAGTTCGCTGCGTGATTACGCGGAGTATATGCTATTTGTCTTCGGGTTACGGAAAAACCATTTAACTCAATTGACAACGGTTAAAACACAATAATTATAGTAAATTTGTCATTTATTTGTCGACAGTATTAATTAAAAAATTTTTAATCATTAAATGCGGAGACAAAGACTAATGGGGATACTTATACTAGCTATTAAAGCTATTAAAGGTCATAAGAATAAATTGTTCATATTGAAATTTGAAAACTTGCAGCTTAATATCAATGAAATTAATAAAATAATTAGTAAAACATGAAATATAATTAATAAATATTGTTACTTTCATCAAACAAGTTTGTAATTAATTAATTACAATTAATATGACATAATCAGTGTCATACACATGAATTTACAAAATGATTAATGACATAAAATTAAGATATGAATTGTGAAAAATTGGACTAGGATAACTAATTTTTTGTGAAAAGTTACTTGAAAAATAATAAGAAATTAATTTTAAAAATCATGCTTTAATAGTCTATTTCAATAATTCATTCAATTATTGGAGACATCTAGATGCGCAACCGCTCACTGAGAGCGTAAGTAGCAATTAAAGACGGTTGGTTCTTACCTTTAGATCCAGCCAATCATCTTTAATTGCTACTTACGCTCTCAGTGAGAGGTCGCGCATCTGGATGAATCCATTACGTAATAATTTACTAATTTCGTCAGTTCTATCAGAAGCTCTAAGAAACATTCGCCTATCTCGAATAAAATTAATTTTGTAAAAGTCTGAATAATTTGTAATTTTGTGCAATATGGTGGATAATGATTGATTTAGAAAATACACGTTTGATCGATAATTGGAAGAAATACAAGCAATCCCTAAAAAAGCTTTCGCGATCTATTTTATTGCAGAGAATTTCTCGATTCAAAAGCCAAAGTAATAATGAAAAATTACATATCTAAATTTATGCGGCTCGTCAATAATATTTTCTAAATAAAACATGAATTAGGCCACCGTCAATGTATGAGCCAGGAATAGCTTGCGATACGTTATGCGAGAGAGTATTGATCCTATAGTGCATTAATTACATTTTGGTCGTGCCGGCAATAAAACCGGTTGCAGATCCGTCGTGTTCACCATAGTGATCTTCTGTACTCCTCTTCTCACGTACCAGGCTTCTTCTTGGCACCATTGTCTAACTGCCTCTACAAAGTTTTTCATCTCCATTGTGATTATACCTGAAAGACAGTTTTGAAAATTTCAAGCCTGATACTTTTTTAAGCTTATCTGGCCTAAATAATATAGAAATCCAAAAAATATCTACTCTTAAGAAATTTTAATTTTGTATTATCTAGAGATACAAATGTGCTAAGACTATATCGTATTCATTTCATAATGGCGTAAATTTGGGTATGTAAATCGTTTACAATTTAATATTTTATTTATTTATTATTTAATTTATTTTTTTTATCACTGGTGACTATAAGTAACACTAACGAGTTAATAATATTTTGTCTAATTGATCGAGTCTATCATATTTATTTTTTAATATATTTTAATTAATGGTAAAGTGAATAAATTATAATATAATTGTTTAGTAAATATTTCGTTATTTACAATTTATCAGAGTATCCACTATGAAAATAATTTATAATTCAATTTTTCTAGAAAAAATACTTTGTAAAATTATTATTTATTTAAAAATTATCTTATCTATTTAAACTAATTATTATTACGTATCAAACTATTATATAAAATAAAATTATAAGTAATCCTATTTTCTTTCTATATAATGTTACATTAACAAAATATTCTATCAATAAATAGATAACAAAGAATAATAATAAAATCTGAAACCAGTTATTAGATCATATTATATGATATTCTAATAAACACGATTCCGTTATTTCTTATTGAAAAATTAAAACTCCTTTTATTGAACAGCAAAGATATTCCTAAGAGATTTTTCAGACAAGTTACTACGTAGCCTAATCAGGAAGACTTGTTTGAATCTCACGGTCATGTACCATGTGCAAGAACGATTTGCATAAGGAAGCAATAACTTCTTAGAACAAATGAAAACAAAATTATAAATAGGATCTAGTTTATTAACGGTTTAATTAACGGTTTAATTAACGGTTTAATTACTCTAGGAGATATTCTAGATAAGTTAGGCTAAGTTATAGTTAGTATAAAGTGCGTATAATTGACATACATCATAAATTGAATAATATAATAAATTAATAACCTGAATCCGTTTTATCGTTTTGTCTTTTAACGATCTATATATTTAACGATCTAGTTGCGTTTTTAATAAATTGATATTTATTAACTCTCCGTTGTCACACCTTTCTCCCGTAACATACACTGAGAGAAATCGTTTGGTAAAATAGTGATCAAATGAATTTCATAATTACTGGTACCAAAAACTTAATTACATTTAACAATACTTTTTGTAATATGTTGTATGAAAATAATTATTTGGTTAAGGCTACAAATTGTTTGGTCAAAACAACTATATATTTAAAACTAGATGAAGAAAGGCTCTGAAGAAATCAAAATATAAGAAAAACAATTATCGATAGAACCAACACTGGATGTTCGTATGTTTTAATTAATATATCAATTGTTACATTACAGTAAACATTTCGATCCGAGATTTGGATCATCCTCGGTATAATGTTGCGGAAATATTGTTAGCTCTCATTAAACTTGTGTAGTGCTGATATAAATGCTTGATATAAGGATATGTCCAAAGGAAAAAGATGCCATGACATTGTATAGATACATAGAGTCCGCGTCGTTGAATAACGAAATCTTTGTACATACTAAAAATATTCATACTAAAAATATGTACATAGCCTAAGAATAACGCTGTGGTACTAATAAATGACAAAACGAATAATAAATAAAGATAAAAATTTTGTAAGAAATAGTTTAATTTACACAAAAATGAGTGTTGTTTAACAAGTAAAGAAAAACTGAGAGTAACAGCTGATTACATGTGAGAGGAACGGTTGATTACAGAATACTGAGACGGTATAATGATGCTGACAAATATAATTAAACAATGAGACGAGGTAAGAGATGGAAACGTCAAGCATTGGTAAACAGATGAGTATATACGGGATCTAAGAAATCTGTGTCGATCTGTAAATTTAGTGGCTGCTTTTGTTTTCGTAAATCATTTCTGATATTAATCTCTTATTCAAAATTTTTTCTCTGTTTAAGATTTCCACATTGTTCCAATCAAATTCATGTGATGCACTTTCTGTGATCTTTAATGACACCGAATGCTGAGTCGTATTTCTCGTGATGTGATTTTTATGTTCCAAGACTCTGGTGTTTAAATATCTGCCCATCTGCCCCACGTATGAAGCCTCACAGTCCTTACAGTTAATTTTATAAACGACACCAGACTGAGAACTGGTCGGGAGTTACTATATATTTAGTAACTATCATTATAAAATTCATTTGATCACTATTTAACCAAACTTTGATTGATTTTATCAAACATTTCTCTCAGTGTAGTTGTCATACTGAGAGAAATTGGTCAAGTTGATTTTTAAATGGTTGCCATTTTAAAACTATTTGTCTATATCGAAACAAAGATGTTATGAAACATACTCAAACATTCTAGAATATATTTTAATAAATCATAGCAATAAATCAAATGATAATATGTTAGAACGATTTTGAAAAAATACATGTAAAAGAATTAAGTGTAACATAAAAAAAACGTAACTTTTTCATTTTTTAATATTTTTAATTTAGTAATTTGTGAGAGATACTTCTGAAATGTAATATTTTGAGAAAAAAGATATGTCTACTGCGCATTTAAAGAAAGTATTTATTCCAACATCTAAAATCGTCTATTTTTGAGTTTTGTATGAAAAACGTGTAATTTGGAAACAAAATTATTTATAATAAAAATAATGTACGAATACAGATAGAAGTACAGATAAAAATACAAATTACTTAATACAATCGCAAAAATTTTTTTTTACAAAATGTACACCTTTGTCACACTTTGAAGACAAAATGATCCATGGTAAAAATTGATTCTGTTCAAATAAATACCACGAACAAATTAATGCGTTTCTGAATACCATAAGAGTCTCAACCAATAGAAGGGTTTTCATACTTTCGGTACATCTCTCTCTCTCTCTCTCTCTCTTTCTCTCTCATGAAGTTCCTTCTAAGCTACGTCTTAAAGTTATTTAGCCTGAAATTTGGATGACAGATCAAAATGATCCAAAGTGACAAGCAAAATTCTCTTCTTATCCTAAATTATTTTTACACACGAATATTCTATGCCAAATTTTAATTTTACATTCACAGTTTTCTAAGTGTGACATATTAAATTCATAGATTATTGTAGTGTCTTCACCTTTTTTAGATTCCATTTTTGAGAGGGAAGAAGAAATAAAAAGATTGATTAAACTACTTGATTAGAGTTATAAATGCTATCTAATACGAAATCTAATAGTTTATAACTATTAGATTTCGTATTAGATATTTATGCAGGCATTAGTAATTGAATTAAAAACGTTATTTGTGAGAAGGAAAACTTTGGTTTTATATTCAATTTTATTAATAATAAATCGTGTTATACTTACAGAACGCTATCTTAATATAAGTCAACATTCTAAGAATCCGCACATTACACACTACACACAATGCGCACAATATTTTGCGACAAGTGAACGAGAAATGCAATTCTCGATGGCAACGTTCCTATCGACGTCTGCTCTTTCACTGAGTGGAGCTGTAACTCCCGATCCTTGCTCGCAGCCGTTCTACAAAATCTTCGGGTGATAACACCACTCAAGCCGTTAGATAAAGACCAAGATCGACTGGACTGACCTATTATTTATTATGGATCCGTGGGAGAAATTACTATCCTGGTCACTTAAGAAGCTACTGTACCAACAAGAATTAAAAATGTAGCGTAAGTGTTCCATTATGTTTCTTCTAGGGATGTGCTGGATATCCGGCAGTTATCCGGTATCTGGCCTATCCGACTATCTTTTTACAATCCAGCCGGATAATCGGATAGTTAATTATTATCCGATTATCGGACCTATTTTACCATTTTCTATAATCCGATGATAATTACGTTCAAATAAGAATTGAAGATTGTGCAAATCAAAAAACTTTATTAGCTCATTTACAAAATAATAATTTATAAAATATGCGCCTTTATGTAAATTAAACGATTAAACAATGGATGCAAATTATCGTTTATGTTAGTATTATAATTATTATAAATTATAATTAACAATTAAATCATTTTTGTAATAGTTCTTCTTGGGTTTGTATTTCTTAATTATCAGCGACTAATATCATAATTCTTTCTTAGATTTTATACCTGTTTTTATAATATTTGCAAAATCGTTTATGTATATCAAAATTATTTATTTTTCAATACATATATTTTTTAAATATTTTATATTTTTCATAAGAATCCAGACTCTTTACTTCTAGGGACTCTAGTACTACTTAGATACAAAACATGCAACTAAAAGAATAAGCGAGCGTTTGCCGCTTTTCCTTTAAATAATTCAAATAATTTATTAATATTATTGATATAAAATAGTCAATTATATGTGCGAAATAGTAAAATGTACATATAACTTTAATTTTAATTATTTTTTACTGTAAAACACAGTTACATTAATTTTTTCAGTTTCCTCGCATTATTACCGGATAATATCCGATTATCCGGTAGTAATAAGTGCCGAATTATCCGGTATCCGGTTATCCGGTAAATTCGCTATCCGGCACATCCCTAGTTTCTTCCACACCCTTTAATGTAGTCTTCTTATCTAGTGCAATCTGATGTATGATTTTCCATATTCTCAAAGAATTATTCATTTTATTTTTATTATATTAGTCACTAATTCAAGTACAGCTTTTTATATACAGAAGTATGAAAATCAGTAGGATGCGAATTGAAAATTTCGCATCCTTTCTTTCAGTCTTTTCGCCTGCAGTTTTTAAGAAATATATTTACTGTAATACAACATTTATATAAATAAATTAACAGATTATTCATTTTTATTAGACATTAATATTTTAGACTGTTAATTAATAAATATAATATAAAATTATAAAATATATAAAATTATATATGTATATGTAATCTATAATATAATTTCTAAGTAACTAATTATTTTTCATATCATCAAATTATTGATGATAAGTAGACGGAAGACACATATATCGAGCCACTTTATCTAAAATACGCAAGGAATTCTTTACAATACTAAACAATATTACGCAAATTACTTAATTGGCATTGACATAATTGATCTATGATTATAAATCAATCCTGCCATGTCGCTCTGAAATTTATGAGAATGTTCTCCGATTCTTCCTAATATCGTGTTAACCCTTTTATCAGACAAGAACATAGGTCACGCGTCTGACTATCGCGTACGTGTTGCAATTTTATCAAGTTTAATACTACGTTACAAGATATATAAAACATATTAACACATAACCATAAATGACTAATTTTTGTACAGATACGTCGGTAATTTTGATATAAATTTATTTTTGTGTCTTTATATAATTACCAAAAACATTCTGATAATTAAAAAAAATTAATAACGAACGAAAATAATTATATTACATTTTCTTTTTCTTTTTTTCTTTCTCTTTTCTTTTTAAATTATTTTGGTTTTATTTACATTTGTATATAAATATACATTATTATATTTAAAGTAAATTAATTAGATATTAATAATTCATATTTATTTTATGTTTATTATTAATTAAATTTATTAACAAAATATTAATAATTTATTAATAAAAATTATATATGTATTTTTAAAATTTATATAAATAGAATTAGATGAAAAGATGGTTATAATTCTAAGAAGATTAAAGTATATCTAAACGTGTAAAAGAAAAAAGTTATAACTAAAATGCTGTACAATTGTCATATAAAATCAGTCATCGGAGAAAATATGATTTATTTATTATGGCTTTACGATATTGCGATTTCATCATATATGAAATATCAAACACAGGATATACTCTCGCAATCAACGTGCTCATCCTGTGTGTGGTGTGTTCACGAGAGAAACGCGAAAGATTCTCGTAATCAGGTTTAACAACAAGAGTGCATTTCGTAGAGTATAGTTAGTTTCATAATAATAAATATTTCGTGTAATTCTTTCATATGTGATAAATTAATTTATACATTATATACATTTTTTTAATTTACTCTGATTAAATAATGTAACAGAACCACATAATCGAGAAACTCACGACTTTCTTGTCATGTTAAAATAAAAGATATATCAATTATTATGTAGAAGGGGGTGAGCTTATTTCTACAGTAATTTAATTTTTAGTGCTAAATATATATAATTGAAAAGGGTACTTACAAAGGAACATTTTATTCTATAAATATTTTATGATTTAAATAATTAATATATTTATTATTTATGTAATTTACAAATTTTTCTATTTTCTTTAATAATTATAAAATTACATATTCCTTTTTAACATAATAATAACATATATTTTATTTTGCATCTCACATTAGTTTCGATAGAAAAAGATTTCAAAAGTTACCTGCTGTGTATATTTTATTTACTATTAATTATTTTCTTTATTTTGAACAATGTATATTTGTGTATATTCTTTATTCTGCTTATGTTTTCGCTCTGCTTTAATATTTCTTTCAATCTTTTCCTTATTTTCTGTTTATCGTCGTTGTTTTTAAAATTATCAACTTCGTCTAATTTCTTTATCCCACTCTCTTCAAAATATCTTTCTTCGTTTATCTCTTTTCTTCGTTTTCTCTTATCTAATGTTATATCAAAAGAAGTTGTATTCAGAAGATATATTAAATTATAAAAAGCCGAAAGAATTAAGACAAATAAGCTTACCTTTGGTAGATATGATGATGGAGACATTATTATGTTTGCGTTGATTAATAATCGATTCTCTCTCAGACAACAAAAGTTGAATTTTCTTTAATAATATATCGACTGGTGATGCCTTAATGATTGTAAGCGTTGGATCTCAAGACTCTTTTTCTTTTTATAATCGTAAGGATTGTTTATCTTATCTATTATTAAAGATTTACTAGTTTTTCGATCGCTTTTGTCGCTCTTATCATCATCATTAGTATCTTTTATATTATTTCAATTTTCCTAAAAATTATAGAAAATTTCTATTTTCGTCTTTTTTTAATTGTTTTCTAATGTTATCTTTTTCTCTTAATTTACATTATAGAACAAATTTATATGAATTTATAAAATATTGCAAATGTGTAATATCACGTTTAATCTATTGTACGTAAAAATTCAGATTTTGAGAATATTGAACATTTTTATAAAAGGTCATTCTACATACGTAGAACGCGGGTCACAAGTCGCAAACGAAAGAGAGACAGAATACAGAAGTCAAACAAAAGCGTTAATATCACTGACGTTTCAGATAGGCTATTGCGTTTACGATGTATTTGCGACTGACAACCTGCCTTCTCCAAAGTAAATTAAAATTAGTCAGTGCTTATATGTCTCATAAAATGATATAAATAATTTATGTAACAACATTTACAATATTCTAAATGATGATACCATGTTTTAATCGATAATATTTGATTAAAATTACGAATTAAACTTTAAAAGGAAAGAAAAGTTTATGAGACTTTAAAATTAGCTCAAAGTAAATATTTATTTTTCAAGAAATTTTTAATAATACATAGATTAATAACAATTCCTAATACCTAATATTACTTAATATTACCTATTACTACCTATTACTTAAGTAAATAATTATAATAACAGTAATGCTAACATGATGTTTTTTAAATAAATATTGTTAAATAATATAATTTAATATCGATATACAGTAATTAGATAAAGTTTTATTATAAATTATCATTTTATCCTAATGAACCAAAATCTTCAAGTCATCTTTTCGTTAAATATGCATTTTGCTTCAATATGATTAATCGTTATACACATCTGTTACTGTTTGATTTTAATATGAATTATTAAAACCTCTAAGTCTTATGCTTCTCTAGTTTAAAGTATATCTACAGATAATTTATCGTACGTATCAAATGTCAAATTATTACAAATATAACATAGCTGCGTTCATTATAAATATCATTTGTCCTTAATAATATTTGATAAATAATACTCATAGCGCTCAAAGCGCTATGAGTGTCAAAGCGCGAATGTAGACTAACATTCTGGTCACAACAGTCATTTTTCTATATCGAATTAATCTTTTGATAATTTCATTTAGTTTAATCCAATACGCAACTTAAAATTTACTCGTATATTTTGTCCGGTCTAATTCCATTCTTCAAAATATTGATTCAACTTGATACTTTAAGCATCAAAATTGTCAAATATGACAAACATAAATGTGATAAACCGTTGATTAAAGACAATTTCACATGTTCTTCATGTCGCTCTCATTAATTCAGGTTAGTTCTCTTATTTAAAGCTTTGCTAAATCAAAGTACTAAATCAAAGCTATTAACACATTAATATTAATATATTATTCGGTTAATAACATTTTTTAGAAGTTTATTAAGAAATATATAGGCTAAAAGTATGGAACGTAAGAAAGAGACAGCGCTCGATTTGAAGAGGTCAAAAGTAAGATCAGCAAAGATGAAAAAAGGACAGCTTGCTGAATGCAATGAGATAGTTTCGATCGAAACTATCAACGTTATCAGAGATGTTACGAAAAATGTGAATATGGTCAAGGACGATGCACCGAGCAGCGACGAGTTTGATGAGAATCTGGAGGAAGAATATCGGAATTTAAACGATATGCTCGATTTACCAAACGATACTTATTCTCTTACTAAAATCACAGCGGAATTACCCTTATGCGTCAAATACAACGTTCGTTCTGGCCTGATTCACTTAAATATGCCGTATTTCTCACCGTTATCGAGAGGTTACCAGGTAATTATCGCCATGAATCGATGAAGTTAGCTTTATTTTAGGGAATACTCTTCTTAACATGTTAAAGCAATTCGCGACAATTTGATATTGCATTCTGTACATGTAAATTTTATACATTATATTTTGCTAATTAAATTAACAGTTTAATATTACTCATTAAAACAATTATTTTTAAATATAAATATTAAAAATTGCTTTGAAGTTTCTCATTTCGCAGCTCTAATAACAGGGTGGCGCTATAGCGATTGCAGCATTTGCCACGACCGCGATTAACAAATCTCGCTTTTGGAATGAGGCGGTGATCGATCAAATCGTCGAGGACGGCGACACTTTTTACTGTGAGTCCTACAAAGACGTGAACACTGACGATCGTCGGACAATGACCATCCTCGACTTGAAAAGGACTCTTCTCCTACAGAAAAAGTTTAATGTGAAAGTCAGGATCGAGGATCCGGCGTACGCCGGGAAGTTTCGTTCGCGCAATCCGACGGAGCTTCATCTGGCGAAGGCGTTGGAGCTGTTTTTCGAACGACACAACGCCGGGATCTTGACATCGCCAGTGCTCAACGTAGCGATCTGGAGAGACTCGAAGTACTACAATATATTTGACGGTCAGGCGCGACGAGAAAGCGGCGAGCCGGCGGCGGACAGGGTCAGCGGATCGGCCAAACTGTTTCTCGTAAAAGACTTGATGGGGCTACTGTTCATCATCCTCGAGAAGAGTAATGTACGAAACGAACCCTTCGTGATTTATCCCATATTCATCAGCAACGTCGAAACGATTTCTCCGGAAGATTTCGAAGAAGAAGTAAAAATACTTGGGAAAACGCGAAGAAGACCGAGTGGTTATAAAATTTGCCAAAAACATCGAGCCGTGATACAGGGATCTTATCATCTGAAGCATCCCGCCGTATCGGAAGCTCTACGAGATAAAGGACACCTTATTATAGCTGTGGCGGCCTTGATATATTCTCGGCTGATTAGTTCTAACAAATGGACGTCCGCTTTGCTCGATCTGATCTTCAATCAGTCCAACATCTACCTGATCGATCTAGTCAGAGTTCTAGAAAAGAAGTTGGATGACAAATTCGAACTTCACTTGGATGATTTGTTGAGCGATGTTATCCTCGGAGTGTATTCCGCCAAGGTAAAAGTAGACGCGAATATAATACCGAGTCAAGCCCAGAAAGGTAAAATTACTATTGACAGTGGCATAAAAGAGTTCTTTGAGAAGCAGGAAAGTGGAATACTTGAAATCAAGAAGATCTTCTATGCGATTTGGAAGGATGGTAACGCGTACTACTTCCTTGATCCGTTCGCTTGTGATGATGAAGGTTGTAGGATCGATTATAGTGACAGGGAATTCTTTGACATTAAACACACAACAGGTGATACTACCAGAGATGCTGCTTGCGTGACCATGAATAGTACCATAGCCGAGATAGTACAGACGGTGCTGGAGAATACAGGCAATGAGAAAACTGATTCTTTCCTAATACACGGAGTCAAGGTGCTCTATGTTAAGACCGGAGTGACGTCAGATAGTCCGCTCGAAAAAGTGATTTATCGAGAAAGTGGTACGAATCGTAGACCGCGGGCCCCGTCGCCATTGGCACTGATGGATGCGAAGACGGAAACCGTAATTGACGTAACGCCACGCTTACAACTAGATTCGCGTAAATTCGCAGATATGTCTATTCAATATCCAGAGATTATGCAGAACGCAGAGCAATACATGATGACGGTTGACGAACCGGTAACTTTAATAGTTGCGCGAGAGGAAGATAAGGAAACAAAGAAAATAGAAGAAGAGGAAGTAGATGAGGAAAGAGAAGAAAAAGAAGAGGATATAGATGAAGAAAGAGAAAAAGAAGAAGAAGAAATCGAAAAAGAAGATGATGTGGCTGAAGAGAAAGAAAAAAGGGGAGAAGAAAAAGAAGCAAAAAAAGAAGACGATGTAGAAGAAAAGAAATATAAAATAAAATTTATCAAGGGATACAAAATCATAAACGCTCATCGTCTTCTCGTTCGCGGCAGCAAAAATTGTATGAATCCTAATTACCATTCGCGATCACAAGGTAGACAAGGATTAATAATCGCCTTGACTGTATTGGCATATAGAAAATTAAAGGATCCAACTAAATGGCGAAATATAGACATAGATCAAATTCTTGACATTGGCACCAAAGCTTACGAACAAATTATAACGTGGATCAAACAAGGTCGACCGGAAATAAAAGAAGCAAAGAAGGAATTGAGAGAGGAGGAAGAAGAGGAGGAGGAAGAGGAAGAGGCCGAAGAAGAGGAGGAGGAAGAGGAAGAGGAAGAGGAGGAGGAGGAAGAGGAGGAAGAGGAGGAAGAAGAAGAAGAGGAGGAAGAAGCCGTTACTCGAGAAATTGCACGCGCTCCGAGTCATTTAGACATCTCTCTCTTGCCTCCCAAGCTGAAACTAGCTGAGAACGACGTTTTCTTCAAAACAAAAATGAATATTATCGATGGTGACGCAAATCCTTTAGCTAACCTTGCGGAGGCTCTCGAGCGTTACTTCGAACGATATCCCGAAGTGATATTGGAAAATAAGAAATTGATGTATGCCATTTGGAAGGAGGATGAAAAATTTTTTCTATTTAATCCTTATGGTAGCGATACAGAGGGATGGCGTATTTGGAATTATACAGCTGGTTTCATCGTAATGGACAGTCTCAACGAGCTGGTTAATCTTCTTTATGGTATCTTAGAATACAACGATCCACGTTTCTTACTTCATTTCGTAGCTCTGGATGCAATACAACCTGGAAAGTACAAGTCACCCATAGAAATCGTGATTCCGGACGAGCAGATAACAGAAAAATTCCAAACAAAGTTTCTACCTATCACTGACGATGATTTATTAAAGCTCGAAGAGAAGAAACCAGATACTGAAGTGATAAAAGAGCTAGTTGCTGAAGAGGAGATAGAAGAAGAAGAAGAGGAAGAGGAAGAGGAGGAGGAGGAGGAAGAGGAAGAAGAGGAGGAAGAGGAGGAGGAGGAGGAAGAAGAGGTGGAAGAAGAAGAGAAAAAGGTTGAAACGAAAGAAAAAGACTTAGAAAAGCTAGAAGAATATTTTGAAGATCCTGTGCTGCCAGTTGAGGAATCTGAGCAACCTGACGCACCTTATCGCTTAAACTTGGCTCTCTTGACTTCCACGGTAAAAATCCAAGATCCGACTGAAGAAGAGCTGAATGACTTGGACGAGGAGGTAATAATGGAAAAAATGAAGTACAATCATCCGCCGCCGTATGTGATGCCGCCGAGGAGAGCGTTTCGTATTTTGCTGGAAGCAAAATTGGCAAATAGGTCGATCCCGTCTCTCGTATCAAGATTCTCAATCGACTCGAGACTGGAAATCAAGAAAGGCGATGTCCCGATGGAATCTCCATTACCCGCGATCGTGCCGGTACTTCGAGACACGAAACCATCAAAGATGATCAAGCTATCTTTCAGGAAGTACTTGTACTCGAGATTACCACCGATCCGTATAGTGCCTCTAAGAGCTGTCGACGAGAGTTATATCAAGGAGGAAGAAATCGATAAAGCGATTGACGAGAAATATCTTGAACAAAAGAAGCTGGAGGGAAAGGAAGAATACGAGACGTTAGAGAAATTACCGATAACATCTTATGCTACAAAACCAGAATTGATGCCACTTGGACCGGTAATTAAGACTCCTGTTGTAATAAAACGTCTGATATATCCTGATGAGCGAAAGCGAAAAAGCGTGGAAAAAACGCCATCTATTGTCAGAAAGGACCTCTACGATAAGGAAAAACTCCTTTTCAAGTTAATATTTCCGAAATTTCACCCTGATCTGCAGGTTAATATATTATTTAATAATTAAAAAATATAATAAAAGATTATATAATATAATACAAAAAAAATTACAAAATTATCGCATCTTATTTTATTTGTTTACACAGAAAAAAAATTATTATCAAATCAATAATTCATTGTTTCATATAAGCAGCATAAGTCTTTATGTGAACAAATTATGTCTGTTTAAGATTATAAAATCTTCCAAGAAGAATTTATATTCTTGCTTATACATGAAACAATGACTTGTTGATTTGATACTAATTTTTTTTCTGTGTGTGTTGATATTATTACTACTTATCATATTTTGCACAGCTTTTTTTAATCTAAATATTTTTTGCATTCAGCCATTAAATAAGAAACATGATAAGATGGAAGAAACGCAAAAAATAATAACTAGTACAGCAGATTATGATAAAAAAGGGGTTTCGTCACCGAAAGTTGTTGGTTTCCAAGTAATTTCATAATATAATATTAGATATTGAATTGCTGATTTATTATATGTAATTATGCGTACAAAACACATAGTAAGCATTCAATGTCTTATGTACGTAATCAAGAGTAAAGTAGTTAATAACTGTCTTTTCCTTAGCGTTTATATAATTACAAACTGATAAATAAATTGTTTAGTAAGCAATTTTTATTTGAATATCATTTTAAGGTCGTAGATGGAGACTTGGAGATAATACGTGGCAACTTAAAACTGCTGGATCGCGCAAGAATTGAAACTTCTTATTTCAAACCTTGCTATATCGCGGCTATATTTTGCATTTTGGCCAAAAGCATAAAGGACGCAGATCGTTTTAGCGATAGAACTCTCGATCGAGTAATCCTTTCAACCGATTTGGTAAATCAACAAGTTGGCAGATTGCAATACAATGGGTATAGAACATTTGAAAAGATCATCAACAATTTCAACGTTATTCTGAAAGAAGTCGTTTGCGCCGATCCTAAGAATGCTTCGTCCGACGAGCTTGATACGATCGTCAGTAAATTTCTAGAAAATAATGAGACTGGTATATTGGTGCTGATAAATTGTGCTTATGCATTTTGGAGAGAGGATGATAGATATTATCTCTTTGATCCTTATTCTTGCGACGAGAGGGGAAAGGTCAACGAGGAAGGTTACTGTTGTCTTATGAGATTCCGCGATTTGAAGTCCATGCTCGATAGAATTAAAGAAAATGCCAGCGAAACTGTGAGAAAATCTTTCCGTCTTTACACAGTATCAATGGAAACAAAGAGACGTAAACGGAAACGAAAGAAAGGTATTAAGCGTCGCGCAAAGTTAGAAGAGCTATCGGAAGATTCGATTCGTAACGAAGCAAAACGGTACGCGAAGACGCCAACAGTTGAATCGGAAATACCTCTGATTGAATTAGCCGAGTGGGTTACTTCAGATCCAGAATTGGATCCGCATCGTGACGTTGCAGTCGCCGGTTTTACGCCGCTGCGGAACTATGAGGCCTCGATGCTTGAGGCAATCGTTTTGGAGAACGACATTACGACGCCCACGTTAGAGTTATCAAGAAGTCGTCAGAGTCGCGAGGAAATGGCGGAAGCGGAAAGAATATCGCCCGGGAGAATATTTTATATTCATTCGTCCATCGCGATCCCTATCGATCTCTGCATCATGGCGTGGTCGTTGATTCACGAACCTGTTTCTTGGTCGGAACGCACCATCGATGGTTTGATCGAGGCTGCCATTGATTACGCCTTCGATAACGTCTTAGCGAACGAGGACACTTCTGTGAGCGACATGATCGATATGGTGCTGCCGGAATTCGAGATAGCGAATTACACATTCCGGGCGATATTCGCACCGCTACACCATGGAACCCTGTACGTCACGAACGGATGGAATCTCGCGATGATTCTGAAGAAGATATTCGAGACGACGATCTACACTGGTGCGATCATTGTCTGCGGTCACGCTCACGTGGGCGTTACAAAATGCGGCAAGAACTACTTCGCCTGGTGGACGGTCACGGGGACGAAGAATCTGAGAATGATCACGTCCTGCAACTTAGGCGAGTTGCTTAAATTGATCGTTAAGGTGATCGACGAGCCAGAGAAGATTGGATTCGTCGTAAGAGCTATCACCATATCCTATGCTCGAAAAATGGCTCCAGACTGCAGCGATATTAAGGGTCTTCACGAGCCAAGAATGACGACGACGTCTCTGGCAGAGATTCATCGGAAAGAGGTGGCTTACGATGTCGAAACGATCTTCAAACCAATCAGCCTCGCACCGAAACCGATCTTCATACTCGGAACGGTAGCTCTTCGCGATCGCGACAGCCTGCTGGAGCCGCGGACGAAGCGTTGCTACTTCGTCGCGTTACTCGCTGTCGTGATAAAGAGGGACATTGTTCAGTCTCCACTTCCTGCCATGATCGATAGAGTCCTCGAAGTGGCGGAAAGCATGTACAGAGAATTCCTCGAATCAAAATTTCACACGGAGCATATTTTACGAAATATCCCGCTGATGAACAGGCTGTTTGATTTCCGTGATTGCGCGTTACCCTTGGTAGTATTGACGACGAATTCTCAGACCGGTAGAAAAGATTTTTACATGCAAGTAAGTGCCAAGGGAAAATATTATTCTTTCCTTCTTCTAATCTTCTCGTATTTTCTTATTTCTTTACAAGAAGAGAGTGCTCTTCCATTTTACTTTTTGTAATTTTATTCACAGTAATTCATTTTTTAAATGTGCTCATAATTTTATACTTTACACTAATTATATTTTAATATATTCTATCGTGCAGCTCTATTCATTGAAAGAATTTTAAAAAATATTTTTTGTTATCTTTTTCTATGTCTACTGTTTCTATTCTGTTTTCGCTTTTCTTTCTATGTCTTTTACCATATTTAATACATTAATAAATAGATCTTTTTTCTAATTGTTTTATTCATTTTTATCCATTTAGATTTATTTATTATACTTTGCCAAATAAATAATGTATATTGCATTTAAAATTTATTAGAAGCTATTCTAACTTGTAATTTTTAAACATTATTATCTATGAAAGCAATGATTGATTTAGGTGAAACAGCATCTGAAACACTTCTTTAAAATGCACACGAGCGGTATACTGCACTTTACTAACTGCTGTTACGGCTTTTGGTACTCGAGAGCGACCAATTGCTACTATTACCTGGATCCCTATCAGTGCGACGCAGGAGGCAGGAAGAATTCCGCCAACGGTAACGCCTGTCTGTGCATCTTCTCCTCCATGCGTCAAATGGTGAAGCACATGTGCCTTAATCAATACGAAGGCACAACCGGATTCTTCATCCACAGAATACACGTCGATTCCATCAACGTGTCACCGTTCGAGAAGTTCCAGGAAGATCCGATGTGGGTCTATCTAGACTATCACTGGAACTTTACGCATTCGATTATGAAATCACGTAAGAAACCGAAGAGCAGCGATAGATCGGATCCGTCGAAGAACGATCAGCGTTTTTGGAAGAACTATGCGATTGAAATGATCGGCCTAATTTACTCCGTCTGGGGCACGATCGGCGCGTACGATCGTCGTTTCGGTGAACGGGCCGGGAAAAACCGCGTCGCTATATGCGTAGTTATCTTGGCCATGCAGAATGTCTGTCATCCTTCGCGGTGGAATCCGGCCGTCCTGGACTCGGCCGTGATCTGCGGAGATTCCTATTATACGGAGAGCCTAAAGAGTTTAATGCGAAAATGCTCGAAGTCCGAGAACAGGTTTGGCT